>OY821522.1:41608851-41636621 GCA_963682025.1 Cordilura impudica | reverse complement strand
CAAAAAAACAGCAACGTGATAAAGAGGGATTGATGATAAACAACCTGATATAAACGCCAGTAGTAACAAACGATTTAAAGACTCTATTTACCTCAACGTTCTAAATTCAAATGTTTCTGAAGTTAAGTCGAACTTATCTAATTTTAAATCAAGTGTCGCAAACGACTTGAAAGATATAAAGGTCAGCATTGATTTAATCAATAATAACATTACCACTTCCCAAAATGCATTGAGAGAAGAGATGTCAAAGGCATTTAGCAATGCAGGTCAATGAACTTAAAAAGGAGAACTTAGAAAAAGACATACGATACAGAGAATGGAGAATAAAATTAATACAATGGAACAACAGCTAATCAATAAGAACATAGAAATTAAAAATATTCATGACAACAACATTACAGCAATAGATGCAATTAAAACAATTGCCGCCTCAGTAAATGTTAACATACAAGACTCGGACATAAGCAATGCTTATAAAATAACTAAACACGAAAAAATGATTGTTGAGTTTTGCTCTCTTAGTAAAAAGCAAAAGTTAATGTTAAAATTGCGTGGTCATAGAGTGAAGGAAGATTTATTTCAACATCATACAAACAACAACGAAATGTTGAACCCAACAAACCAAAACAATATGACTATATATATAAATGACCAATTAACCACTAATAACCGTCGGCTTTTATGGCAAGCTAAAACAAAAGCCAGGGAAACAGGGTGGAAATTTATATGGGTCCGTAATGGACATATATATGCTAAAAAGACAGAAAATTCAACAGCTATTTTATTATTAAACTCTAGTGATATTGAACTCATTAATTAATTCCTCTATTTAATAGTAATAAACATATTAAAAATAAATCGAAATATAAAAAATCCCAATAAAAAACTCTATATCTCAAATATTTATAAAAAAAATAACAAAAATCTCTATATTAAAATGAATAACACTATATCAGAAACACTCGAAAATTTCAATCAAATTAAATCAGAAATAATAAGTTATCCCCTTTCATTGATTTTTTTAAATATTCGTTCCATGCGAACAAACTTCAACTCTTTCTTGTCAACAATTAACAACATACTAAACAACATCAAAATAATTGTACATGTCGAAACAAACATTAACGATAACGAATGTTATTATACCCTCCACTCCAGTGTGCAGAGGGTATATATAAGTTTGTCATTCCGTTTGTAATAATTAGAAAAAAAATCTGGACCCCATTAAATACATATAATATTCGTGATCCTTATAACAAGCGGAGTTGAAATGGCGATGTCCGTCTGTCCGTCTGTCCGGCTGTCCGTCTGTCCGTCTGTGGAAATCACGATGACTGCTTCAATCGGGCAACTAGGTTGCTCGTTGGTATAAAAAAATGATTCACTAACATCCTGGGAAGTTTGCTATTTGAAATCGTCCAAATTGGTTTATCTGGTCCCGAGAATTGAACGATGGAGTAAAAAAAGTCTTGAAAAAATATGAATTGCCTATGTTGTTCTTGTCACGATAGCGTTCTCAATAGGACAGCTAGGGCGCTTGTTGTAAGTGAGAATGATACACCAACATCATGAGAAGGTTTCTGTTTTTTAAATCGCGACAATAGGTTTCATAGGTGCCGAGAAATCACTGAAAAGGTAAAAAAATATGATGTTTTCCTATATTGTTATTCTAAATTTTGTATTTTGTCACAGTTGTACTTGTAGTTTTTATGATCGTTGTGGTAATAATATAAAAACTCACCAATATCAACATTTTATGGTGTAATATTTAAGTTAGTTAATTAATAAAAGAAACTATATATTACCAATATCAATATTCTGCGATTTTTATAAGATCACAATATATTTCAAATTGATACATACTACTGTTGCCAATATCAAAATACTATAAATAACATTCATATATTCTGTATATATATATCGATAATAAGCGCATATTAAAAATAATATAAATACAAATTATTTTATTTATACAAAATACTGCAATTTTTAGGGTTGCAAAAAATAGTATGATTTTAAGGGTTCTACTTTTAGTACATACATACTCGCATTCAAAAGTAGTAGTGAAACCATAAAATATCTACCCTGTAAAAAATTAGTAGTGTTTAAAAAAAATTTTTTTTTGTCAGATGATAATAATATAATATAGATGTCAATAATATTTAATTATAACACATTTTCAAAATTTATTATTTAATGTTTGGTGCAGGCAAACGCCATTCCCGGACTACCGAGAATTTAATGCACGAGTTATTCGCATTAGGAATATTTGCGGAGCTCAGCCCAATCAAACTGCAATGATCAAGCCTCGCCCTGGGAAACATGTGTTCATGCTTTCCTTTGCACAAACGCCATTCCCAACTACCAAAAATTGTAGGCACGAGCTATCCACATCAGGAATAGTCGCGGGCTCAACTCAATCAACGTGCAATGATTAAGCTTCGCCCTGGGAAACATGTATTCATTCATTTCTTAACATAAACCGAACTTCTTATGGCACATTAAAAATAAACTAATTGAGAAGTACATTTCATTATTACGCTGTATTATAATACTATTTTCTTATTTTTTTTTACTAGCTAGTAAACAAAGTGATCGTATCATTGTGAACGAAATAGAATTGATATTGTGTGCAGATTTGTTTTACTTAAAAAACTGTTTCTACAGATAGTAAATAAAATCCCAGTAAACATTTTATGCAATAAGTGATCATGTGGAGTCTTTTTTGACTCCTCTGTGCTATTAAAACAGTCATATATGCGCTCTTTTGCTGATCACAAAATATTCTTTTGTTGGCAGGAAATATTACCTTACCCCCGACTCATCTTGAGAACCTTTTTTATCCAATTTACTGATTAGTTTCGACTTATTTTTGAGTCATATTTAATGTCCTTTTTCTATAAATCACTTTTTAAGCGTAAGCAAAAATCATTTCCTAGTCTTTTTCTAATACCGCATGTGATTAATCAGTTTTTAATCATCAAAAGGGCTCGAAGAAGACACAGTAAGATAATTTTTGTTAAAACAATCTTCGAAATGATTACTGGGATATAGTATATTTTTGTTTACACACACATAACATAATGGCACCAGTAAGCCGAACTCTCTCATGAAACACATAGATGACAGCGGCTACACGACTACAGCCTGTCAAAAATAAAATACACATGTTTATATGAAAACGATTATTTTGACACCAACACAGCTACACGACTACATGACCACTTCTGCTGTAGTCAACATAGGCTAATTCCTATTTTTGTTGGCTACAAAATAAAAATAGTGTTGACAATATAACAAAATATGTAAAAGATATTAGTGCCATGAAATATATTATTTTGTTGAAAAAATTAATCGCAAAATGAAATGCTATAATAATTCTATTAATAAGTAAATTTATTTATTTGTTTTTACGTTATAATAATGCATTATAAATAAGTAATATATTTAAGACAATTTTATATAGAATCATACAAGTTTTTCTATTTTAATAAAGTAAAAAAAATATATAATTGACACTACTGAAATAAAAATGATTTTGTATGAAAACAGCTGTTTATATTGTGTTATATGTTGCTGTCGTTTTCAAAAAAATTAAGTAGTTGACTACACGACTACAATTGCAGCCAGCAGCATTTGTATCCGTGTGTTTGTGTAGCCTCTGTCGTCTATGTGTTTCATGCATAAGTAACAATTTCATTTAGTCTTATGAAAGCTTTTGAACAAAGCAGATATACGTCGCACTGTTTTGTGAAATCTTACATTATTTTTTAATAGGTACCGGTGATGCCAGGAGATTTTTACAGAGATCTCCACTTTTTTTCTCTCTACATTTTCCCTACACTACTTTTTTAAATTTAAAAAAAAAAAATTTTTAATTTGTTAATTTTCAATTTCAATATTGCAAAAATAACATAAAAACTAAGAAAATAGCATAAAAAATAAGATAAGAATATCATTAGAATTACATAAAAACAACATAAAAAACCAACATATATTACAAAAGAAATATTTTTACTATTCTGTATAATTCATCTTTTATATGGCTAGATGTGCATTTAAAATTTACAGAATTAATTAAAATGGCTTGCAAATGGGATCTTATAACGTAAACAGAATTTTGGTTGTTGGTTTTAAAATATATTTTTTTTAAGACACTGGTTATTAGCATGTATACTAAGATCTGATTTATCGCAATTTAATATTTTTTCACAAGCCTTGCATCTGTATTTAAAGTCGTCATCTTTGACCTGTTCCATCCCGTTAGCTTCTCGTCTCTCAACTAACTTGAGTAAAACCTTTGTTTTCTGTATTTCTTTGATGTGTTTTCAGCATCATCGAAAAACGAATCGGACATTTTTCTAAAATTAATTATGTTTACATTTATAATATTTTAATGTTCTTTTTATTTACAAACTTAATAAAATCGAAGAGATCTACAAGGATGGCGTATGTATTAAAAAATGCACAAAAGTGTTTTTTACTTGTCATTCTTATTAAAGAAGCCACGTATTTACTTTCTCCACATTATAGAGTTATTACCAGATTTAAAAAAAGATATATATTTTTAATTTTAAAGTTTAAAATTGAAATATATATTATATTAAGTTGTTAAAAAAAAAAACTTGCAAAAAATCCCTGCAATTCGACAAAAGTAAGAAATCTTTTGCATTAAACACATAGACGTTAATTCATTTATCGATGCGTTACAAATGTAATGACAAACTGATGTAATAAGATCGGAAAAATAAAACTGATTAACGCTAGTGCTTTTAAAATATAAGACATGGACAAGTATTCCGAAAAAGATCCGAAATTTAAAAATGTATTTTGTTTACTATCTTCTATTGACTTTAAAATTGTTAAACGTGAATGCTGAAAATTCAGAGTATTTGTTGTAATAAATTACCAAATTGATCAAATTGTTTACATTTTCATAAATTTTATTTACATTTGTTACAAATCGTGCAAGAAAACCTAGGTGGAGGGTATCAAAAATTCGGCATAGCCGAATTTAACACTCTTAATTTTTTTTATTAAAATTTTGTTTTATCAAAATACTTCTTACATTTTTATGTAAACTCCCGTCTGTTTTGCAAGGGAAATTTTTTGAGGAACTAAACCAAATTCAAGTGCATTGAGAATAACTACTTTTTCTCATCGAATTTTTTTCCGAATGAATTTTTATTCATAATAGGGGAAAGGGAGAAGTGAGAAATTTCATGCGGAATTTTTGTTTAGAATTGGGCTGAATATTAAGGGAGTAAAAATTCACCAACATCTAAACAAATAATGCTAAAATACCTAGTTGTTAATAAAAAAAAAAAATGTAAATTTAGCAAAAAAAATTTATGTATCAATTTATTTAAAGAGAAAAACACAAAAACAACGTTTGATATTGTATTTTTTGTGTGTAACATTTACATATATGTACATACATAAAAATATTAAATAATACAAATAATATACATATATTCTATATATGTATATCCATAACAACTGCATGTTAGAAATAAATCGGAATATAATTTTATTTACATAAAATTCTGCAATATTTTGTTGTGGGGAAAAAACATATCTTTTGCATTAACAGAGTGTCACTTCATTTTGCTCAGCGTGACTATGCCACAGTAGATGGCGAACACAATTTTTGTTCTAATTAACTTTGCAATAATTATTTCTATTTTAACATGAATGCCAATATTTTCAACTAGATATCATACAGAACAATGATAAGAGTATACACGGGCTGGTCTTTTATTTGATACGTTTTTTCATTATTCTTTTACAAATATGAACATAAGTTTGGCATATTAACTTTTTGTTGTCTTTACAAAATAGAGTTACCGAGTTTATTAATGAGTTTTTGCTTTCAAAACAGTTCTACATAGTTATATAGAATTATTATTCTGTTTTACCTACAAAATATCTGATTGCGATTACATCTAATTTTTAAAAATTGTTTATAATTACTAAAGCATTATTATTCACATAAATACAATATTGCACTTCTTAAATTTTCCATTAAAATTTTAGACAATATCAATTCTAAAAACTAGAATTAAATTTCCAATTATAAAATATTAATTGAATTTCAGAAAATCATATCAAAACGTCGGAAATAATAATATTAAATTTAGAAGATATCAATTGCATCAAATTCCAAAAAAAAAACACCAAATATGTTTACATTTAAAAAATGTTTATATTAAAAAAAAATATTGGCATTCAGGAGAATTACTTCTTTTAACGATAGTCGAATCGTTAAAAAAAAGAAAAGCTAAATTATCAGTAAAATTTTTAAACGATATTCGCTATTGTTAAAGTCAGCTGTTGTTGTTATCTAAACGACAACCATTTTTGTGTTGTTTATTCAATCGATAAAAACTTAAATTTTTAGGTTGAAATGTCGTCATACATAAATAAAAATCATAAAATAGTGAAAATATTTTGCTTCTATTAAAAAATTTTTTTATATAAACAAAAAAATTAAATAGCATATTCAATTCATTATTTCATTTTCAAATAAATAAACAGAAATATTATTAAACAAAAATAGAGATATTAAACATAAACATAAAATCATCCTGTCAAACACGAAGTAATTTGTTTTTTCTATTCTTCTGTAGCGTGATTCTATTCATATAGTAAACGATGACTTCAGTTAGTCACTAAATAAATTCATCAACCAAAATACAATTTAGTCCGAACATTTGCTGATGAGACAATTTACATTAAAGTCAATGCCCGTATTTTATATACGGAAGTGTTTATGTTTAATCAATTGTCGATACAGCAAATGTATTGCAAAATACATAATTACGCCATACCTCACCTGTATGTATGAATGTATGCAATTTTATGTTTTGTTTACACAGGTATTTTATATATACAATTAAAACCAATTATGTAAAATTAATAATAAAAAGAAACGAAAAACAATAAAGAAAATCAAATAATCATTGGACACAAAACTGAAGAGGTGTTTTTATTTTTAATTAAACTTACTGCTTTAACTTATATAAATAAAGGAGTTTTGACCGTTCATGGCGATACTGCCAGGAGCACGTCATGGGAACAGGACCCTATGGCGTGCTCCCGTATAATAAAACATAAAATTGGAATCAGGAGAAAGAAGATTTAATATAAACATTTAAAAAAAAAAAAAAAAACTAACTACAAAATAAATAAATTCTCTATAAAAACGACTTTTAAAGAAAAACCAAAATTGTGTGCAATCTTAAACTTTACGAAAAAATATTAAAGGTGATAAAAACAAAAGTAAAAGTAATTTTTTTACAAATTCCAAAAGAATCATCTTAAAACAAAATCTACAAATTGTAAACGTAATTTAAACAGAACAATATAAACACACAAAAATAAAAGTGCATCTCGCTTCTTCTGCTATAAACACTTAAAACCAAGTTGATCATAAAGTTTATTGAGTTGTAATTATAAAAGTGAATGTGTTGGTGCGAATCAATTGTGATATTCCAGTCGGTTTCCAAAAGATGATAATGTTTGTAACTTCCTCGAAGGTGGCAGCTTAAATGGTGGTCCAGATTACAAACTAATCTATCAATAAGCACAATCAGTTTCAAAAGAAGTCGTCACAACAACAAAAAAAAATATAAATAAATTTTCTTCAAATAAGGCTTACATTAATGATGAATCAGGTTTAGCTAAGAAACCTGCAACGGCAGCAAGGACATCTACAACAAAACGAGGTTTTTTGCCCGATTCATATGACTACAACAACAGCGGCCACAACAAGGACGAAATTTTCATAAGTATTTTTAATTTTATTTTATAAACAAGGATGATCGCGGCCACAAGCGCTGCAATCAACCTAAAATCTTTGTTTTTCTCTCTTAAAAATATTATTTTTTTAACGGAAGATCGCGGCCACAAGTGCTGCAATCAACATGAAAAGTTTTTTTTTTTCTTTCTAATTAAACAAGGGAGATCGCGGCCACGAGTGCTGCAATCGACCAACAACTAAAATATTCTAAATTTTTATAAAAAAAAAATTAAAAAAAAGGGAGAAGAAAATTTTTCTTTTTCCTAACCTAAAAATTTATACATTATACTTAGAATCATAATTAAATTCCTTTTATTAAATATTATTAATTTTAAATATTCATAATACTTATAGAGATAAGGAAATACTTTTAAATTTTGAAATTTTGACAACAGAAATATATATATAAAAAAAAAATGGAGTAATGATAATAAGAATGAACAGAATTTTAACTAGGAGCATTTGACATTTTTTTTAGGAAAATATTTTATTACATTGAAATGTATACAAAAAAAAAGAAAAGATAAATATGAATAATAGAATTATTACAATTTTTGGAGAAATTATTTAGAATTTATGGTCATGATCTATTTAATCACTTGGTCAATTTTAAGTTAAAGGACGATAGTTAATTTGAATACGAGTGAAAACCAAAAAGGGATATACCTATTTATTTTTTGGATTTTGGAAATTTCTCAAACATTAATTCCTTCTTTCAATGATAAATCACCCCCGGATCACAAACTCGATTTGACTATCAACAACATCGGTCTGAAATAGGAAAGAAATAAGGGACGATAAGTCGCTCGGAGCACAGTGAAATGTCCTCGGGCATTTTACATATATGAAATAATTAATGAAAATTACCTGAAAGCTAAAGGGAAAATTGACTTAGAACAATTATTCCCCAGGTTGGTTCGACCAACCGGCATCAGCAGAAATGAGAATAATAATAATAAAAATGACCTGGATACTAAAGGGAAAATTGATTTAGGACAATTATTCCCCAGGTTAGTTAGACCAACCGCCATCCGAAAAAGGCATTAATGGGTTGCAACCAATTATAGAGAAATATATATAGAATTATATGAGAATAAATGGAAATAAAAAACAAGTGAGAAAATTATAGTCGGTCTAGACCGACTATACGATACCCTATACCATGCGGTTACAAACCCTATCTCTTAGGCCCAACTAACTGGACATAGAAATTAAGCAAAAACCAAATTTTATTAATTTTTTTGGCTGCAGATATGAAAGAGTTCATATCGGATGATATATCTATATGGGGACTAGGTCCAAAAATGGACCGATCCTGATCATGTTTGGTAAAGTCTCTTGTATTTTGCAAAAATATATACAAACAAAATTTGAGAAGAATCAGTGCAATATTTTTGTTTTTTAATAGATTTAAGTGAAGATCGGGAAGCAGCTCTATATGGGGCCAAAGGGACCATTTTTGGACCACTCATTAATGGATGTAATGAACGCATACAAACCCAATTTTAGTAAGATATATATGGCAATTTGGATCTTATGGGAATTTATGTCGATATCATAGGGGTAATTTGTATGGGGGCTAGGTCTGAACATGGACCGATTCTCACCAATTTCAACAGCGTTCATCCCATGGCCGATAAAAGCTTATATACCAAATTTCATCAAAATATATTCATATTTGCGACCTGCAGTTTGATTACAAGGTTTACATGGACACACAGACGGACGGACGGACGGACGGACGGACGGACGGACGGACGGACATTGTTAAATCAACTCAGAAAGTGATTCTGATTCGATCGGTATAATTAAAGATGGGTCTAGGTCAAATATTTTTGGTTGTTACAAACAGCAGCACAAAGTCATTATACCCAAACCACATAGTGGTATAGGGTATAAAAAATAAAAAAATTAGAAAAGTGCTCACACCTTAGAGGTGAATTGATTAGAATAATATCCGAGAACAACAAAACTGATGACCACAAGTGATATAGAAGAGTATCATTTATATTGTGCTATGGCCCGACGAGGACGCTCATGACGGACATGAGTACAGAATATAGGGACACTGTTCTAAATTATTTGTGCAGCTATAGGAAAATCACAGGAATATAACTTCTTTTTATAGTAACATTGCTGTATATGTAGTTGTGACAAGGCAAAATCAATGAAATTTAAAATAATTCAATATTTCAAAATTTAATAAAACATAAATTTTAAGTTTTATAACTAAATTAAATAAAAAAAAAAATTTGTTTTTTCTATATCTCCAAATAATTAATAAAATCAAAAATATATGTATGTATTATTTAATAAATCTTTATCAAATTAATTTAACAAAATTTATATGAAACAATTAAAAATATGTAAATTTTAATCTCCAAATAATAATGACGTAAATTTTAAAAATTTTTAATAAAAATAATTTAATAAAATCATATATATGTACTAATTACTAAATTATCATACAGAATGATAAAATCATTTTAATTAAAAAGGGAGGTGGCATAGCCATCCCATTGATATATAATTATATTATTTTTTTGGAATTAAATAATTTTGAAACATAATAAAATTAAATCATATATTTGTAATTTTGAAATATAATATAAATATCTAATTATTAAATAATTTTAAACATATTCCAATTAAAAAATCTTGAAATATATAATAACATAAATATTAATTTAGTTTTACTACGTCAATTTAAATTTCAAATATATGTTCACTAAACAATCTTGTTATTCTACTACATAAAGTTAAATTTTAATTGAAAACCAATAATTGTAGTCAAAATAATTTTAAATATATGTTAATTTCAAATATATGTTAATTAAATAAAATTAGTTCATTAAATAATTTTATTACCTTACTACATAATATTAAAGGAACCTGACATGTCAATAATCCTAAATTAGATTCAAATAAAATTACTTAACTTCAATATCTAAATAACTCTATAATTGTCCAAAAATGCTTGTTAAGATAAATTAGCTGTATGCATAACTAAATTCCCATAGAAATCAGAGAACAAAAATCTTTATTACAAGACATATAAAATTTAATTTAAATACAATAAATAATTTCATGAATGACAAGATCATTCAATTTAAAAATGGAGGTGTAGCGTGATTCTATTCATATAGTAAACGATTACTTCAGTTAGTCACTAAATAAATTCATCAACCAAAATACAATTTAGTCCGAACATTTGCTGATGCGACAATTTACATTAAAGTCAATGCCCGTATTTTATATACGGAAGTGTTTATGTTTAATCAATTGTCGATACAGCAAATGTATTGCAAAATACATAATCACACCATACCTCACCTGTATGTATGAATGTATGCAATTTTATGTTTTGTTTACACAGGTATTTTATATATACAATTAAAACCAATTATGTAAAATTAATAATAAAAAGAAACGAAAAACAATAAAGAAAATCAATTAATCATTGGACACAAAACTGAAGAGGTGTTTTTATTTTTAATTAAACTTACTGCTTTAACTTATATAAATAAAGGAGTTTTGACCGTTCACTTCTTTGTGTTTTTCGCTTATTTTGACAGAGATGTCACTCGTTTACAATTTAAATAAATAGAAAAATAGATTTGTCGACTGTCGTTAAGATGTATGTACTTAGTGAATCACTTAATCCTTAGTGCAAACAACAATAGCTGTCGATATATTTTGCGATTGTCGGATCGTTGAAATTTACAGAATCGGACTACAGAAAACATTAATTTAAATTCAATGAATTTTAGAAAACGTCAAATGATTTTTAAGAATTGCGAACATAAAAACTGTTACATAAATAAACGCAATTTGATGAGAATGTTATTTATATATCAATTTTCACAATTTTTTTTGGATGAATATTTGAAGTTTTTCAGAAAATAAAGATAACAAATTATTTTATTTAAAATGTTTGGGTTCTTTGCGTTCGGCATCCCTAATTTGATTATTTATTATTATAAATTTATTCTCTATGATTTCCAAATATGGCAATATTTTAATAAAAAAGTTGAGAGAGCTTTTTTTGGTTATTATTTTGTTACTCCATCCGACCTATATGACCGCAATGAAAAAATATTTCGCCAGTTAAAAGAAACTATACAGCAATCTCCAATTAGCACGATTTAACCCATTTTCAACTGGAGTTCGATTAATCGAACAGCAAAGTTGTCTATTTTGAATAATTGTTTTAGCTATGAAGGTAAATGATATCAGGACGATAGTGAGTATCATATATTACTTTGATCTTTTGGCTATTTGAAAATTATATTTACCAACCCCCACCTTACCCTTAATTTGAGAGGGGGAGGGGTTGGAAAATGCCTTGCCGGTACACCTGTTTTGTAAATTATATTAAAAATATGTAAATAAATAAAACTAAAAAAATAAACATGAGGTCTTATAGGCAAAGAACCAAATATTATTTTACAATAAAAAAATCAACACCTGACAACACATGGATGGCACAGGTATTGCTCAAAATAGATGTTCGATTAATCGAACAGTGGCGGTCATCACATACAATGAAACATGTAAGTTAAAATAACTTAAATACGGAAACGTACTAAATAAATAACCTACTTATGAAAATACCTTTTTCTTTTTCTTAACCAACTTTTGTATTAAAATAACTTAAATACGGAAACGTACTAAATAAATAACCTACTTATGAAAATACCTTTTTTCTTTTTCTTAACCAACTTTTGTATTAAAATAACCTAAATACGAAAATGCACTTGTAAAAGAAATATAAATAAAACTTAAAAGTTGCAATATTAACATTATTTGATAATACCAAAACGAGGAAGTAGAAAATATAATTTAACAATTGTGTAAGCAAAATTTTGTAAACAAACTTATAACTTTGCCAATATAAATAAACGTTTAATTTAAGTTATGAATCAGTCAATAATCACTTGTCATAAAATATTAATATTAATATTAAACAAATAAACTAAATTTTTGGTATAATAAAAAAATTGGTGTTGTGTTTTTATTTTTAATTAAAACGACACTTAACTGGCGCCCGAGCTAATTTAAAAGCGCGTATCCTGAAAAAAAAGTTGTCGCCAGACAAATAAACGCATAAATCGTCCTCAAGTAGTACGTTGTGTGCTGGTGTTCAATAGGAAAATAAAACTATCCTTCATCGCAAAAACGCCCTTAAGTAGTGCAGCGATAGAAAATAAACAAAAACAGTGAGAAATAAATATTCTTGATAAGTGACTGAAATAATAAGTGGATCTAATAAAACGAATAATAAGTGGATCAAATAGAAATAAAACAAATAATAAGTGGACTAAATAAGAATAAAAATAAAAGTACTTATTATAAGAACAGAAGCTTTGACAGTCTTAAAAAACAAACTAGAAGTGATAGAAAGCGGCCCCCCAGTAGCGTGCAGCAAAAAGGACGGCATTACGTGCCAGCCAGCTATCCAAAGGAAAGAGAACAAAACAGCAGGATGCAGCTAACATTATTGTAAGTTAAGATATTGTAATAGCTATAAATTTGATAAATAAATCTAAAGATACAACAATTTCTTATAGAACATAGTTTCATAAATTGTTATAATAACACGAAATACATAAATAACGGAAATATGTGTAATAGAAAAATATATATTCATTTAATCAAAATAAAAATTCTCAATTTATCGTGCTACTCTCATTAAAACCTACTAATCCTATATTTAAATAAATCAATATGTCAAACCCAGAAAACCTTATACGTCCTTCAGTATTAAACGCAGCAAACACGGATCAGGTGCACAGAGCACTAAATATTAATGATATAAATAATATAATTACTGAAACAACCTCTAGGCTTTTACAGCAAGAATTGCCCGGATTAATTCAATCCGTATTACACCCAAATCCTAATATAGCTTCCGATCAAGAAATTGAGGCACAATATCGTGGTAACTTTGCAGATTTCGATAAGATACCTGATATTGTCAAAAGCTTGCGCGAATTTAGTGGTAATCAATCTGAGTTTAACTCATGGCGTAAGAGTGTAGAACGAATCTTACAAATTTATGAACCTTCTAAAGGTACACCGAGATACTACGGTATTCTCAGTGTAATAAGAAACAAGATCGTGGGTAATGCTGATATTGCTCTCGAATCCTATAATACTCCTCTGGACTGGAAATCCATTATTAAGTGTCTTTCTCTGCATTGTTCTGATAAGAGGGACTTAGCTACTCTCGAGTACCAAATGATTTCATTAGTTCAAGGGAAATTGTCTATTCAAGGGTTTTATCAAGTGGTTTACAAACACTTATCAATAATTCTTAACAAACTTGGAAGCTTAGAAGCTTCTAACGAATCTTTAAATTTGCTAACGGAATCATACCGCAATAAAGCTCTTGACACATTTATCAGAGGTTTAAACGGCGATTTACCGAAACTTCTTGGTATGAGAGAACCGGCGGATCTACCTCAGGCTCTCCACCTTTGTCTTAAATTGGAAAATCAATGTTTCCGAGCAAACTATTCTCATAGTTTCAATTATAAAAAAGTTACTCCTCCACTTCCACCTCGTAACTACTCCCGTAACTATCAATCGCAACCTATTAACCTAACACCTCGTTTCAACCTACATAATCTCCACCCACAATTAGCTCATATACCCCACGCACAACAAAAACTTTTATGTTCCCGAACCCCGATAATCACATATCACTAAACAACTATCCTACACAGCCACAAATTAATACAAATAATTACTACCAATTTGATCCTCCAAGACTTATCCCTCCTAAACCTCAGAATTTACCACAACCTATGGATATAGATAGTAGTTTGCATTCGAAACGTATTAATTATATGAACAGACCACAGCAACAGAACATTAACAAAAGACCACCGCCATCAATTGGGAACTCCAATTATAGACCTAAAATACAAAGAAATTTTCACATTGACAACACTTTAGAAACCTATAATGATGTTATCGAAGGTTCTTTCAGTACTGAACAACTCAGCGAAATGTCGTATAGTGAAGACAATATTAATGAGCTCAGCGATATGCATTTTTTTTAAAATGACGAGCTCTTCGCTCCCTTATTTTGAATGTAGAGCAAAGAGCGGCAAAATACTAAAATTTCTAGTTGATACTGGCTCGAGTAAGAATTATATTCAGCCATACATTGTAAAAAAAACCATACCAAATAAAGAAATATTTTTTGCAAAATCAATAGCAGGTAACATTGAAATAAAAGAACATACGTTTGTAAGACTTTTCAATATGGAAAAGGAAATAAAATTTTACATTCTCCCAACATTAAAATCTTTCGACGGCATTCTTGGAAACGATTCATTAAAGGAACTCAATGCAATAATTTATACGCGTAACAGTTTTATGCAAATAGGAAATAATATAAAAATAAGACTTAGGCAACATTTTACCCAGGGAATAAATACAATAGCGATTCGTGACAATCATATATCCTTACAACAAAAAGAGGAAATGAAGAGGATAGTTAGCGAATACCCTGAATTGTTTATTGAGCCTAACCAAAAACTGACATGTACAACCAGAGTAGTTGGCGAAATTCGCACTTCCACAGAAACTCCAGTTTATTCAAAACAATATCCTTATCCAATTGCATTAAGATCCGAAGTTGAAAAACAGATAAAAAACTTACTTGATGATGGTATCATCCAACCTTCACGTTCACCATACAATTCACCAGTTTGGGTTGTTGGAAAAAAAGCAGACTCACTTGGCAACAAACAATACAGGCTTGTAATAGACTATAGGAAACTAACTTCATTAACAATTACCGACAGATATCCAATACCTGAAATAAATGATGTTCTTTCACAGCTAGGAGACAGCAAATACTTTACGGTCCTAGATTTAAAAAGTGGTTTCCACCAAATCCCCTTAAAAAAATCTGATTTTGAAAAAACTGCATTTTCCATCGCGAATGGCAAATACGAATTTGTACGCCTTCCCTTTGGTTTAAAAAATGCTCCGGCTATATTTCAACGAGCCTTAGATGATGTTTTGCATGATCATATTGGAAAGATATGCTACGTATACATCGATGATATTGTTGTATTCAGTAAGACAGAAAAAGAACATTTCGAACATATTCGTGCTATATTTGCAACACTTCAAGCAGCAAACCTAAAAATACAACTGGATAAATGTGACTTCTTATAAAATGAAGTAGAATTCTTAGGATTTGTAATCTCAGCAGACGGTATAAAGACTAATAAGAAAAAAATTCAAGCTATTCTAGATTTTCTATTACCAAAAACCATAAAAGAACTACGATCTTTTCTGGGATTATCTGGTTACTACCGCAGATTTGTGAAGGATTATGCTAAAGTAGCAAAACCCCTAACGCAAATATTAAGAGGGGAAGAAGGTCGTCTTTCAAAAAATAGATCATCTCAAAGACAAATAACACTAAATGAAGAAGCAGTCGAAGCTTTCGGAAAGCTAAAAACCTTTCTGGTTTCCCAGGATATCATACTAGCTTATCCAGACTATAGCAAAGAATTAGAACTCACAACAGATGCTTCAAATTTCGCACTAGGCGCAGTTCTGTCTCAAAACAACAAACCAATTGCGTTCATATCTCGAACGCTAAATAAAACAGAAGAGCATTATGCCACGAATGAGAAAGAAATTATCTATACGGTTCTGCAAAAATAAAAATTTTTACTGATCACCAGCCGCTTACCAATGCTCTTAGTAATAGGAGTAACAATAGTAAAATGAAGCGTTGGAAAGCAATATTGGAAGAGTATAACTATGAACTTTATTACAAACCAGGAAAAACCAATGTAGTGGCAGATGCCCTGTCAAAAATTCCCACCATAACACAGTTAAATACGCTTTCAGTAGCAACACATAGCGACGATAGTTCAGGACAGAACCTCATATTAAGTGTCGATACACCAATAAACTGCTTTAAAAATCAAATCATTCTGTACACACATCCTACATCCCAATATAAATTCGAAATTATTTTTCCCCATTACCACCGTCACCATATATTTGAACCGGAATTTACACAAAGCAAACTTATAAATATTCTAAAGAAATATCTTTACCCCTCAATTATTAACGCCATCAAAACTTCGGAAAGAAATATGGGAAAAATACAGGAAATTTATCCACAAAAATGTAATAAGTATCGTATTCGATTCACTAGATTCTAAGTAGACGATGTACGAAACGAAGAAGAGCAAAACAAAATAATTATAGATACGCACAACAGAGCACACCGAAATAGCAAGGAAAACAGACAACAAATTTTGGAAAAATATTACTTTCCAGCCATGTCCAGGAAAATAAAGAAAATAGTAAAACAATGCATTACATGTAAAGAAAATAAATATGACAGACATCCCATGAAACCAGCATTAAAAGAAACACCTATCCCAAAATATCCTGGCGAAATTATTCATATAGACATTTATAATACGGAAAAAAATTTAGTATTAACAGCAATTGACAAATTTTCCAAATACGCACAAGTAAAAATAATAAAATCTAAAGCAACAGAAGATATAAGGCAACCACTTCGTGAGCTAATATTTACATTCGGAGTACCTAAGTCTATAGTTATGGACAATGAAAAATCTTTTAATTCTTCAACCATTACTTTCATGCTAAAAAACCAATTAAATATGGAAATATTCACTGTACCACCTTATTCAAGCAACGTTAACGGACAAATAGAAAGATTTCATTCTACGTTATCCGAAATCATGCGATGTACAAAAATTGAAAACATTTATAATAACTTTAAAGAATTACTCGAAATTTCTGTATATAAATACAATTGCTCAATACATAGTACAACAGGAAAAAAACCAATTGAATTATTTTTCGGTAGAAGAGTTAGCACAGACCCTTCGCAGCTTGAAAACGATAGAATAATAAACATAGAAAAGTTGAAACGAAAACAGGAAATTGACATGCGATACCATAACAAAAATAAACAGGAAATAAAAATGTACGAACCAGGCGAAATAATTTTTTCCAAAATAAGCACAAGATTAGGAACTAAACTAACCCCAAGATACAGAAAAGAAATAATTAGGGAAGATAAAGGAACATATGTTACTACTGAATCTAATAAAACCATACACAAAAATAACCTTAAAAGTTAAATTTAATAAATCAATACATTTTCAGATTCCTCCTCCTAAACTACACAAATATCCTATCCCCCTCCAATGCCAAACTTCAAATTCTTAATTACACACTTTCCCACATCGTAACCTTAACGGAAGGAGAAGCAAAAATACAAGACGGTACATTTAAAATTGTACATATTATAAAGTTAAACGAGTACCAAAGCTTTTTTGGTGAGATATACTCATTTATTAACAATAACGATCACACCGAAAGTATGTTTATACCATCCTTAAAACATGAATTAAAACAGGCTACAGAAATGTTAGAATCATTACAATTAACCGAGGAAATAAGAAAGAAAAGATCAATAAACTTAATCGGCACTGCATGGAAATATATCGCTGGTTCTCCCGACCATGACGATTTCGAATTGCTCAAAGGCAACATTAATGAACTTAATTCCAATAATAATAAACAAGTAATAATAAATGAAGGTTTTAGTAAAAGAATAAACGAACTAACAGAATACACAAATAAGATTAATAAAGTAATAAGAGACCAAAATTCAATTAGCAATGCTGTCATTATAAATATGCAAACTAGATTAAGATTAGTTAAGGAAGAACTACAAAATATTAAATACGCCATACAATGGGCGAAAAATAATATAATTAACTCCGTTATACTAAACAAAAAAGAAATATATATTGTAATTGAAACACTACATAAGGAAAAATTTCCATTTGTATCAACAGAAGAAGCACTAGAATTTTCTAATGTAAAAGTTTTATATAAAGATTCAATTGTATTGTATGTCATACAGATTCCACTCACTTCTGAAGAAATTTATGAAAAAATTCTAGTAAAACCAATAAAAAAAGACAATAAAATTATAAACATAGATTTTAAGGAAATTTTAAAACACAAAGAAAAAGTGTTAGCTATTAAGAGAAATTGTACTATTATTAATACTGTCACAATTTGTAAGAGAGATGATTTAGAAGACACTGTTAAGTCTACCTGTATCCCACTTTTTCTAAATGGATCTCGTCCACACTGCGACATTTCCGATGCTTTCCATACCTCAGCAGTAGAAGAATTAAAACCAGGTACAATAATATTAAATGATTTCCATGGAACAGTAAATAACGAATCAATAAATGGAACATATCTCGTAAACTTCTATAATGAATCCATCACTATTAACAATAAAATCTTTCGCAATATGGAAGCTCCAATGATATCAGCTTCACCACAAATAGTGCAACAATCCCCATTAGAAAAACAATATATCGAAATGCTTTCCCTAGAGAAACTAAACCAATTGCATTTAAATAATATAAGTAAAATTAAATTCTTAGAGACTGAAGCAATTATTAATAAATCATTAGCTGCTATCATCCTTATTATATTATTATTAACCATAATTTTATCCAGACTGATTTGTAAAACAAAGGAAAAAATAATATTTCATAATAACTCAACTAGTAAACATACGGGTGAAAATAATGTTGAAAATATCAGATCTACACCAAAATTAGAATATGTACCAAAAGTTATTTCAGATAATGAACCAATTATCATAATTTCGGGTCCAATTAAACCCCCAAGATTGTCTATTTCCGATGTTTGAGGACAAACATTTTTAAGAGGGGAAGAGTTAACACTGTTGTTAATTAAAATAACTTAAATACGGAAACGTACTAAATAAATAACCTACTTATGAAAATACCTTTCTCTTTTTCTTAACAAAATTTTGTATTAAAATAACTTAAATACGGAAACGTACTAAATAAATAACCTACTTATGAAAATACCTTTTTTCTTTTTCTTAACCAACTTTTGTATTAAAATAACCTAAATACGAAAATGCACTTGTAAAAGAAATATAAATAAAACTTAAAAGTTGCAATATCAACATTATTTGATAATACCAAAACGAGGAAGTAGAAAATATAATTTAACAATTGTGTAAGCAAAATTTTGTAAACAAACTTATAACTTTGCCAATATAAATAAACGTTTAATTTAAGTTATGAATCAGTCAATAATCACTTGTCATAAAATATTAATATTAATATTAAACAAATAAACTAAATTTCTGGTATAATAAAAAATTGGTGTTGTGTTTTTATTTTTAATTAAAACGACACTTAACTTATAGCAATATATATGAATAGACAAGATTATTTAAGTAAAAATAAATGTTTATTGAATATTGGCTATTTTTTTTTTTATTTAGATAGCATTTCATGGAAAACTTTGAAACAGTTCGAGTGCATATGCTTGGCACATTTTTCACACATCCAAACTGTTGGTTTTCCACAGCCTTTCAACTGGCATCGACGACATTTCCCTTGAGGTGGACGGTCGATGAGGTGTTCACCAACCACATTTGGGAAGTTGCGCGGTCTTTGGAACTCCAGATCTTCATCCACCTCGAATGCTTCTTTGTCATCGGTCAACAAAAGAGACTCAGTGACTGACAACTTGAATTGTTTTTGGCTTATTGGCTTCTCTTCTTATATTTCGCGACCAAACAATGCAATTTCCATGCATTCAGAGTGGAAGAATTTAGGGTGTTTATCCAAAGTGGCCACTACCATTTCTTTCCACGGATGTTTACTCGATAATTTTGAATGGCATTGTCGTGGAGATCAACGCCGCCCATCCCTTTGTTATAATTGTGAAACACAGCAGGTTGATCCACGTTGACAAATTTCCCATTTTCTCGCACGCTCTTCTTAGAAGCTTTAGTTGCTTTTTGCCAGCGCCGAACAGGGTGGAGTGGCAGAATCTGTTCATGGTTTGTAGCAATGGTGACCTCCTTATTATCTTGCCAGCGACAAAGGGCTATCTGGTTATTAGAATCGTCCATATAATCACGTGCGCCGCGAGGCAAATCTTTACCGGTCTTCATATTTATAGCACCCCCAGCTACACGATTGCAGCGAACAGTTCCAGTGGCCTAGAATCACTTTTCTGACAACAGGCACAGAAGATGATAGGAAGTGAAGAAGTTGTCGAAAAATACCACGTGACGCATTGGTGCTTCGACGTTGCTGAGTAAACGGAAAACGACATCAGCTCCAAGACCAAGCTCTCTGTTGTATTCATCGGATTGTCCACAGTATGGTATAAAACTAAACAAATAGCCCGTTGACGAACAGAGGCACCAAAGTTTATATCCAAAACGAATCGGCTTTCCCAGAATAAACATTTTGGAACTGTGACGGCCGAAATAAGGCACCATCTGCTCGTCTATAGACAAAAACTCTGACCAAATGCCAAACTGTTTAAACTTTCTGTTTATGATGTCAAAGAATGGACGAAGCTGAAATCATTAAAATATAAATAAGGAAACTTGAATAACGATAGTGTAACAATTTATACATAGTACCTTGGCCATCTTATCATTACCATCTAATTCATCATTATTCGCAAAATTAATGTATCTCTTCACATGCATGAACGTAGCTCTCGACATTGCCTGTTTTATTATTGCAATTCCCATTGACAGCTGCGAAGACCAATAATCCTCAATTGAAGGCAAAGTGTGGTAGCCAGATATCAGTAAAATCCCCAAAAATCTTTTCAATATAACTACGTCCAAATGAAAACCAGCGTTGTTCTGTGCTGCAAATCGGTTAGTCTCAGTTATGATATGATCCAACACCTCCCCATCATAAAACTTTGAGAATGATTGTATTGGTGACAGATCCTTTAATAACTCACACAGATCTTTCTGCATATCGGTCAACGGAGCTGCCTGAGGCGATATATCGTAATGAAACTCCTCCTTTCCTTTGTTCCTGGACTATTTTGGAGTTCCAAATGAACTCAATGGCTTGTAGCTGAATCTCGGTTTCTTTTGCGGTGGACCAGTCGATTTAGAAGCCGATTTGGAAGTTGATGGCCAAGCCTCCGGTTCAGTTTCCACAACCTCTTCATAATCAATATCCATATGAATGTTTCGTTCTCTCTCAATTTCCAAATAGCCGGCAATGTCAGTCAAAGCAGTTTGATCTTCATTAATTGCGATGGTATTCTCGTCGATTAATTCTTCATCGGATACTTCATGTACATTGGGTGGGAGTACGTTGACACACTGAACCGGATTTTCGTCATCGCTCCAATTCTCTAAAATATCTCCCTCATTGTTGTTTTCTTTGAACGTGCCATTTTGCAATTCTGGAATCGAGGAACAATACATATTCACAAACACTCGGAATTATATATCAAACGATCTACTAGGTTCTCACCGTTTATTTTTCGAAAAACTATTAAAATGTAAGAATATGATAAGCAGGCACAAAACAAGTCTTTTCTTCAGAAACACACAAAAGAAATGTCAAAGCGCTATCATTTGGCGGGAAAAATTGACATTTCGTATTTGTATGGGATTTTATGGTATGTGTTCACCGCCAGTGTTCGATTAATCGAACACTTTAATTTTTGACATATCAGGAAAACGGGAAGAGGTAGAAATTTTTTGATGACAGATTTGGAATCAGGGGGCCATAAATAATCTAAAAATATACATTAAATAAAAAAATTCTAAAATTTTTGCAGCGCGGTTGGAAATGGGTTAATGCATATAGCCACCCTACACAACCATTACCTTTGCAATGGAAGTTAGGGCGAGCTATTTAATTACCAAAAACTAAATTAAACGAGAAGTAATGTCATACAACCGGAAACGCATGCATATAGGAAACGCATGCATATTTTTCCAATATTTTGTTTACATTTATTATCAATACTCAAACCGAGGTGGAGGGTATCAAAGATTCGGCACAGCCGAATTTAACACTCTTACTTGTTTTTACAATATAAATGGATTTAATGCAACTTTTAAGAACAGGGAAGGAAGATGCGGAGGAGGTATCGCTGTTTACATTAAAGACAATATTCAATTTACGGAGATTAAAATAAACACAATCTCTTTTGAAACAGTACATATAAACATTGAAACAACAAAAAATATATCACTCTTTGCCATTTATAGACCACCTTCACGAAATGTAAGCTCTTTTATAAAAGAGTTGACCAGATAATAAAAACAAAAGATAAACAGAAAAATGTAATTGTTGTTGGTGACGCTAACATTGATTTATTGAAATAGAATGCATCAACTAATCTTTACCTTGATATGCTAGCATCTAATGGGATGCAAAGTTTGATTAACTCTTGCACAAGAGAAGATTTAAAAATCAACTCACAAACATGTATTGATCATCTCCTTGTTAGGACTGAACACGTATACACACATGCGTATGCATTAATAATCAAGACAAAAATCTCTGATCATTTTGCTCTGATGTATTGCGCCTCAGAGCTTAATGAAATAAATAATGTAAACAAAATTAATACCCAGCAAACAAAACTATGTAGCATTAAAGTGAATCGTCAAATAAGAAATGCAAATTGGCAAGATGTAATAAATCTTTCAAATCCAAACGAAATATTTAATGCAATTCACAATAAATTCATCAATATATACGAAAATTCAAAGATAATAACAACAAAAAAGAAAAATAGAATATCTAATCCGTGGATAAACGAAACATTAAAAACTAATTGTGAAATTAGGGATAAACTTTATAAAAAATGGTCCAATAACAAAAATAATAAAAAATATGAACACGATTATAAAAAATTTAGAAATTCATTAAATAAACAACTGAACTTTGCAAGAAATCAATATTACAAATCAAAATTTCTGGAAAACAGAAATAATAGTCGTATTACGTGGCAAATTATAAATGAAATAATTGGCAAAAAATCAAATAATGTTGATGAAACTTTAATAAAAAACTTTAAAAACATGAAGCTTAATGAAATTTGCAATAATTTTGCTCAAAATTTTAAACAGAACATTAAAAATATTTTACATGAGTGTGAAATAAAAACACTAACTCAATCTCATACCGAGATTTTGAATTCTTTTTATTTACAAAATACTTATAATGAAGAAATTTATAATATAATTAATAAACTTAATATCAAAAAAAGTGCGGGCTATGATGGCATTATTATTATTATTATTATTATTATTATTATTATTATTATTATTATTATTATTATTATTATTATTATTATTATTATTATTATTATTATTATTATTATTATTATTATTATTATTATTATTATTATTATTATTATTATTATTATTATTATTATTATTATTATTATTATTATTATTATTATTATTATTATTATTATTATTATTATTATTATTATTATTATTATTATTATTATTATTATTATTATTATTATTATTATTATTATTATTATTATTATTATTATTATTATTATTATTATTATTATTATTATTATTATTATTATTATTATTATTATTATTATTATTATTATTATTATTATTATTATTATTATTATTATTATTATTATTATTATTATTATTATTATTATTATTATTATTATTATTATTATTATTATTATTATTATTATTATTATTATTATTATTATTATTATTATTATTATTATTATTATTATTATTATTATTATTATTATTATTATTATTATTATTATTATTATTATTATTATTATTATTATTATTATTATTATTATTATTATTATTATTATTATTATTATTATTATTATTATTATTATTATTATTATTATTATTATTATTATTATTATTATTATTATTATTATTATTATTATTATTATTATTATTATTATTATTATTATTATTATTATTATTATTATTATTATTATTATTATTATTATTATTATTATTATTATTATTATTATTATTATTATTATTATTATTATTATTATTATTATTATTATTATTATTATTATTATTATTATTATTATTATTATTATTATTATTATTATTATTATTATTATTATTATTATTATTATTATTATTATTATTATTATTATTATTATTATTATTATTATTATTATTATTATTATTATTATTATTATTATTATTATTATTATTATTATTATTATTATTATTATTATTATTATTATTATTATTATTATTATTATTATTATTATTATTATTATTATTATTATTATTATTATTATTATTATTATTATTATTATTATTATTATTATTATTATTATTATTATTATTATTATTATTATTATTATTATTATTATTATTATTATTATTATTATTATTATTATTATTATTATTATTATTATTATTATTATTATTATTATTATTATTATTATTATTATTATTATTATTATTATTATTATTATTATTATTATTATTATTATTATTATTATTATTATTATTATTATTATTATTATTATTATTATTATTATTATTATTATTATTATTATTATTATTATTATTATTATTATTATTATTATTATTATTATTATTATTATTATTATTATTATTATTATTATTATTATTATTATTATTATTATTATTATTATTATTATTATTATTATTATTATTATTATTATTATTATTATTATTATTATTATTATTATTATTATTATTATTATTATTATTATTATTATTATTATTATTATTATTATTATTATTATTATTATTATTATTATTATTATTATTATTATTATTATTATTATTATTATTATTATTATTATTATTATTATTATTATTATTATTATTATTATTATTATTATTATTATTATTATTATTATTATTATTATTATTATTATTATTATTATTATTATTATTATTATTATTATTATTATTATTATTATTATTATTATTATTATTATTATTATTATTATTATTATTATTATTATTATTATTATTATTATTATTATTATTATTATTATTATTATTATTATTATTATTATTATTATTATTATTATTATTATTATTATTATTATTATTATTATTATTATTATTATTATTATTATTATTATTATTATTATTATTATTATTATTATTATTATTATTATTATTATTATTATTATTATTATTATTATTATTATTATTATTATTATTATTATTATTATTATTATTATTATTATTATTATTATTATTATTATTATTATTATTATTATTATTATTATTATTATTATTATTATTATTATTATTATTATTATTATTATTATTATTATTATTATTATTATTATTATTATTATTATTATTATTATTATTATTATTATTATTATTATTATTATTATTATTATTATTATTATTATTATTATTATTATTATTATTATTATTATTATTATTATTATTATTATTATTATTATTATTATTATTATTATTATTATTATTATTATTATTATTATTATTATTATTATTATTATTATTATTATTATTATTATTATTATTATTATTATTATTATTATTATTATTATTATTATTATTATTATTATTATTATTATTATTATTATTATTATTATTATTATTATTATTATTATTATTATTATTATTATTATTATTATTATTATTATTATTATTATTATTATTATTATTATTATTATTATTATTATTATTATTATTATTATTATTATTATTATTATTATTATTATTATTATTATTATTATTATTATTATTATTATTATTATTATTATTATTATTATTATTATTATTATTATTATTATTATTATTATTATTATTATTATTATTATTATTATTATTATTATTATTATTATTATTATTATTATTATTATTATTATTATTATTATTATTATTATTATTATTATTATTATTATTATTATTATTATTATTATTATTATTATTATTATTATTATTATTATTATTATTATTATTATTATTATTATTATTATTATTATTATTATTATTATTATTATTATTATTATTATTATTATTATTATTATTATTATTATTATTATTATTATTATTATTATTATTATTATTATTATTATTATTATTATTATTATTATTATTATTATTATTATTATTATTATTATTATTATTATTATTATTATTATTATTATTATTATTATTATTATTATTATTATTATTATTATTATTATTATTATTATTATTATTATTATTATTATTATTATTATTATTATTATTATTATTATTATTATTATTATTATTATTATTATTATTATTTATTATTATTATTATTATTATTATTATTATTATTATTATTATTATTATTATTATTATTATTATTATTATTATTATTATTATTATTATTATTATTATTATTATTATTATTATTATTATTATTATTATTATTATTATTATTATTATTATTATTATTATTATTATTATTATTATTATTATTATTATTATTATTATTATTATTATTATTATTATTATTATTATTATTATTATTATTATTATTATTATTATTATTATTATTATTATTATTATTATTATTATTATTATTATTATTATTATTATTATTATTATTATTATTATTATTATTATTATTATTATTATTATTATTATTATTATTATTATTATTATTATTATTATTATTATTATTATTATTATTATTATTATTATTATTATTATTATTATTATTATTATTATTATTATTATTATTATTATTATTATTATTATTATTATTATTATTATTATTTTATTATTATTATTATTATTATTATTATTATTATTATTATTATTATTATATTTATATTATATTATATTTTATTATTATTATTATTATTATTATTATTATTATTATTATTATTATTATTATTATTATTATTATTATTATTATTATTATTATTATTATTATTATTATTATTATTATTATTATTATTATTATTATTATTATTATTATTATTATTATTATTATTATTATTATTATTATTATTATTATATTATTATTATTATTATTATTATTATTATATTATTATTATTATTATTATTATTATTATTAAT
>OY821522.1:41533715-41608651 GCA_963682025.1 Cordilura impudica | reverse complement strand
ACGGGCTGAGTGGTCTAGAGTTAAGACAACCTTCAATCCGCGCAAGTAGGGTTGCCATTTCTTCGAATGTGTACCTCTGGATGTTTGACTTTTTGAGATGAGCTTTAAAGCTTTTCACTCCAACTTCCCATAATCCTCCCATGTGTGGAGCTCCTGGAGGAATGAAATGCCATATCAAATTTTGAAAACTTTGGGTAGACACTACTACACTACCGCTCTTTCTTCAACAACTTACAAGCACCGATGAAGTTTGTGCCGTTGTCGGAATAAATAGCGGCAGGGCATCCCCGCCTCGAAAAAAATCGGGCAAAGGCCGCCATAAATGCTTGGGTAGAGAGGTCTGAAATGGGTTCCAGGTGGATGGCTTTTGTTGCAAAGCAAACAAAAACACATGCATAACCTTTTGTGATTTTGCATGCTCGTACAGTATAATTTTTGATCTCAAACGGTCCAGCAAAATCAACTCCAACATTGTAAAAGGGTCTCGATATTTGGGTACGTTCAGGAGGTAATGCTGCCGTGAATTGGGTGGCTTGACGATTTTTATACCTCGTACAAGGTGAACATATTCTGATGACACAGCTTATTAGATTTTGGAGCTTCGGAATCCAATAACCTGAACGAATTAATCTCAGCATTACTTGATTTCCTCCGTGTAGTGTTATTATATGAACGTGGTTCGTTAATAGTTTGGCAAAAAAGCTAGAGTAGGGTATTAAAATTGGGTGTCGTTCATCATAAGACAAGCAATTAGAGCTTGCCAATCTTCCGTTTGCACGTATTATGCCTTTGGAGTCTAAAAAGGGTGTAAGGGTAAGAAGAGTACTTTTTTTGGGTATCGGGGTTTTCTTCTTTAAACATTCATACTCTTCTTTAAAATAAAGAGTCTGACATAAATTTATAAGTTTATTCTTTGTAGATTTTATCTCGTGTGCTTCGAGTTGAATGCTTGGGTGGTTCAACAAAATTTTTATTCTTTCCTCGGCTGAAGTGATCGTTTTACGATCAAGAGTAATGCCCTAATTTTGTAATATGCAACGCCTCACTTCACCTTGCGTTGCCGAAATTTGTATTTTGTAAATCACTGCGTTTATACAAGTGACTGTTCGCGTTGTAACAGCTGATTCTTGCGTTATTTTCCATACAAGTGTTGTAAAAAGTAAATTTTGTAAAACGCAACGCTAACTTTTTTTATCACTTGAAGTGTCAAAATTAACGCCTCAATTTTTCTAGCGTTAACTTTGAATATTATACAAATAATAATAAAAAGTAAAGATATTTGATTTTGTTTTTCGTGTTTGGTCAAAAACTACAAAAAGATATGTAAGTACATATTTATTATAGAATTTAATAAATTATTAAAGGAATTTTTTATTATAGGGCAAAAAAAGAAACTACGACATCAGCCCAATTTGAAATGTTAGTGGCAGAAATGGAAAGGCATCTCGATGTCGCAAGAGGAGGCATTAGCTTTGGTAGCAACAAGGCAAATGTGGATAGTGTTTGGGAAGCTACTGCAAAAAAACTGAACACAACAGGGCCACCAACAAGAACAGCATCAAAGTGGAGAAAGGTTTGTTGTCAAAAAAAATCTGAATGAGTTACCTAAAATGACCTTTTACAGGTATTAACTGACTATAAAGGAAGAATAAAAAAAAAATTTCAACAAACAAAGGAAGCATACGACAAACCGGTGGGGGCCCGTCCGAATTGAACGAACTGACGCCGCTAGACTATGCAGTTGACATTCTAGTAAATAATAAATAGTGGAGCTGCCAACCCAAGTGGTAACGTGTTTGGGTTAAAGATATTACCGACTATATCGACTGAGACACCACCACGGGTCGAAGTTCACTCACCGGACTCATCGGTCGAAGTACAAGCTGTATTGCCATCTGCCCTTGCATCAAAGGAAACTGCACATGAAACCCCGAACACCTCAAAGAGATCCACTTATTGTGCAAGAAAACGACGGCTACAAGCAAAAGAGGAAGGAAAAAAGAAAGTCATAAAGTTAATAGAAAAACAGACGGAAGAAATGACGAAAATGACTGCGGGTTTACTAAAATTGGCTGCAGCTATAGAAGCCCAAACGAAAATAATACAAGCTACCAAAGAAAATACTTCTTAATTTTTTAAAATACATTTTTTTTTAAGTAGGTATTTATTTATGTACATATTTATGTAAATAAACTTTATTTTATAACAAATTATTTGCTACCCTATCTCTTATGTTTTGAGCATCTGTTGAAAGCAAAACATCACTTTCCAGAACCGCGTCTAAATTTTCATTACCATTTTCTGGTTCATCCATCTGAGGCCATTCATTTTTGTAGAAGATACAAATATTGTGCAATGCACAACAAACGTTTATAAACGTTTTAGCCTTATCCTCCGAGTAATGCAAGCCCCTTTCACCAATCAAGCATCTAAATCGATTTTTTAATACTCCAATGCATCTTTCTACAGTATTTCGGGCTTTAGTCAAAACGGTGTTAAATTTCACCTGGCTCTCCGTTGTAGGGTTCCTATATGGCGTTAGCAAATATGGCAAACATTGGTACCCTCCATCACCTAAAATATATATTATATTTTTATAATCATAAACAGTTTTAAAAATTAAAAAATAAAAAAGATAATATCCAATAAAAAGTATATTTATCAAAAAAGAAAACAAGAACTTTTTGTTGTGTGTTTTATGCCAGTTTTTATGCAATTATCTTAAGAATTGCTACCTTTAGTTTAAAAAAAAATACATGGCCAGGCGGACGGACACACATCATGAAATCGTATATACAAATATTCTCAGTCGATTGTTATTTTTATAAAAATCTACAAATTTGAAAGAAAATCTCATAGAAAACTATGTACATACCTAAAAGCCAGGTATTGGTTTTTCCATTTAAATATAAGTTTTTTAAATGGTCATCAGCTGCACTGGATGACCAAATAAATGCGTCATGGTTGGCACCTGGATGACGAGAGTCCACATACGTAATGACGAGAATGGAGTCACAAATCTACATAAAAAATAATAGTTTTAAAGTAAAGTTTGATTACATACTTATAATGCAATACTTACCAACATAGTATTCAAACTGTAATAACCTTTTCTATTATAATATAGATGCCTTACATCTTCTTTTGGTGGCATAATTTTAATGTGCGTCCCATCAACACATCCAATCACACCGGGAATACCAAATTTTTCCAAAAATGTAACTTTTATGTCCATCTCCTCTTCTGACGAAAGGTTGAATTTAATCCATTTTGGACAAAGTGATTGTTCCATTGCCAGCGAACGTTCATTTATTACCTCACACACTTTTGACTGTGATTGGGATGCAACAAATTCGTTACCAATTCGCTTTTGATAACTGCCAGTAGCCAAGAAACGCAATGTTGTAGCCAATTTCGTTTCTTTTGACACGGCTGATACACGGCAAGTTTCTTTCAGATGGGGAGACGTTTCATGCAGAATATAGGAAAACGTTTCCTTATTCATTCTGAAGTTGTTTTGGAATCTAAAAAAGACAAAATATTAATATGAATTACGTTAATATTATTATCACATATCTATGTATGTATTCTCACTCATTGTTTGGCATATCCATGACATTGATGTTGGAACGCAAATCACGTTTTGTCATACACATGTCTATGTGACTTGAATCTTCTTCATCCGAAGAAGACGACATATCAAAGAGACTGAACATTTTTTTCTTTTAAGATTTATTATTTTTTCAAAATTAAAAAAGAAATTTCCAAAGCAAATAAAAATTTGAATTTGTATGTAAGTAGCATCAGCTGTTTTTATTTGTTTACATAAGCATAGCTGATAGGATTGCCAAGCCAAAAATTATAGGTTTTTGGGTTATATTTTTATTTAATTTTAGTACTGATCAATATGCAGGTTACCCTAATTACGTAATGAATTGACATATCAAGTGATGACGTTACAAGTCAACGTTTGGGCAACGCAATCTCGTAGTGATTTACAAAATAACATTTTTTACATCTTGCGTTGGCGTTAGCGTTGGCGTGGCTTTCAACGCAGGTGATTTACAAAATTAGGGCATAAGTCTTTCAATACGACTTGTGTTTTTACGGGTAAATGAGATGCGATCAAAAATCGATAAACATATGATGAGACTCGAAGGGCTCTAGACCATTTAGAAAATCTTTCAAGAATTTCTGGGTGGGTATGGATCGTATTATCCGAGGATTTATTTTGATTGGCTGGGTGCGTATTTACGGTAATAGTAAAAGTGTTTATAATTTTAGCTTCGGCTTGAGTAATAAAATTTTGCTTGTTATTGGCCATTTTGACTCGGGTTCTTTAAGCCACGCTGGTCCATTCCACCAAAGGGAGTCATCTTTCAATTCTTCAGAATTGCAACCTCGACTAGCAACGTCAGCAGGATTTTCATGGGAAACAGCGTGGTTCCAGTTCTCCACTCCCACAGTGCGAGAAATAGCTGATATGCGATTTGCAACAAATGTGTTCCACGTGTTTGGTTGCTTATTGAGCCAAGCTAGAACAATTGATGAATTAGACCAAAAATATGTTTGGCATTTCGGTAAATCAAGCTGATCGAGTAAATTATGTGCCATGGTTTCCAATAAAACAGCACCACAAAGTTCTAATTTGGGCAGTGACAGAACTTTGATGGGTGCAACTCTCGTCTTAGCGAAGAGTAGGGTTACGGATATTGGACCGTTTATGGGTGTTATTCGTGCATATAAAACTGCAGAATATGCTTTTTCAGAAGCATCCGAAAAGCCATGGAATTCAATTTTAGTTGAAGGTGTGAATTGAATCCACCTCGGAATACGAATTTTACTTACGCTATCATAATATTTCAAAAAATTTTGCCATTTTATAAGGGTTAGGGGTTTGATACATTCATCCCAGGCTGTGTTATCTTGCCAGACTTGCTGCATAATAATCTTAGCAGATATAACAATCGACGCTCACCAACCAGCTGGGTCAAAAAGACGCGCAATATCAGATAAAACTGTGCGCTTTGTGTATCCTGTTTTTTTTTCTATATTATGGGTGCATTGAAAAAAATACATCTTCTTTCGCGTTCCAGTGAATTCCAAGAGTTTTAGCATTATTGGACTCTGGAAGTGTAAGTAAATCAACATCAAGTAAATGGTCTTTGGGTAATTGGGTTAATAGATCAGCAGTATTGGAAATCCATTTTCTTAATGGAAACCCAGCCGACTCTAATACTACGCTCAACTCCCTTTGAGCTTTTTTAGCATCGTTAAGGGTATGCGCTCCAGCTAAAACATCATCAACGTACATATAATTCTTCAAAATTTGTGAAGCAATTGGGTGGTTGATTTGTACGTCCTTAGCTAGCTCGTGTAGGGTACGAATTGCCAAATATGGCGCGCAATTAACTCCAAATGTAACTGTTTGAAGTTCATAATCCTTAATGGGTTCGTTGACACTTTTACGAAATAATATTCGCTGAAAGGGTGTGTGGGTAGTATTCAATAAGATCTGCCTATACATTTTTGTAATATCGGCATTAAAAACGATCTTCTAAAAGCGCCATTTTAATATCAAAACTACTAAGTCTTGTTGTAGGGTAGGACCAGTGTATATTGCATCATTTAAACTGTTGCCGTTCGAGGTTTTTCTTGATGCATTAAAAACAACTCGAACTTTTGTCGTAACACGATCAGGTTTTACAACTGCATGATGGGGTTGGTAATAATAATTGGTTGAAGAAGTATTTGGTATATGTTTCATATGACCTAAGTCAATATATTCTTTTAGCACGTTATCATATTATTGCTTTAATTCGAGTTTTTTCATTAAATTTTTCTCATTTCTTAAAAATTGCGCCATTGCGTGAGTTTCCTAACTCCACCTGGGTGGTCCGAAATGGAAGATCAACTTGATCAACGGCCATTTGGTAGACGACGGGTAGTTTTCGTGTAAGTTTCTTCACAGAAAGAATCTTCAAAGGATTTAATGGGTGTTTTAGGTACTTCTTCAACCTCCCAAACTAAAATATGACACAACGGTTTGGGTTCTGTGCGATTCTTCAACGGGTCCTGTTAAGATCCAACCAAACTCCGTTTCTTGAGCTATTAGTGTGTTAAGCATACTTTTCTTAACACTAGATTTTAAAATCTGTGGGTACGAGTCGCTGCCAATTATGAAATCAATGGGTCTGCTTTCATAGAATATTTGGTCAGCCAGCTGAATATTTTCCAAGTCTTTAATAATGTCTGGGTTAATGTTTTGAGTGGGTAAGTTTCGAGTAAGGGTTTTTACGACAATTGCTTGGATTTTCAGACTAAACTCTTTGTGGGTATTGGATAGCAACGTAACATCGCACATTTTATTTGATCGTGCTGAGACAACCTCATTCAATCCTGAGATTTCAGCAACAATGGGTATTGTGGGTAACCGTAATTTGCATCTGAGCTGGTCAGAAATAAATGAAAAGTCTGACGCTGGGTCTATAACAGCTCTTGCGGGGAACAGTGAACCATGCACTTCTACATTCAGAACTGCTGTCCCTAATAACTTTTTTCGGTCATCTAAATGGGGTTTACTCGATTGGGTAACTGTAGAGAAAGATTGTGATGATGTTGAGGGTAGAACATCATTTTGGGTTTGGGTATTTGTGTTTGATAATGGTTTGTGTAAAAGGTTATTATGTCGTCCTCCACAATGTCTACATGTAAATGAACTCCGACATTCTTTAATAGAGTGAGCAATGGCTAGACAATTATAACAAAAACCGTTCTTTTTCACAAATCCAATTCTCTCACTTACTCCCATGGAGATAAATGCTGAGCACTCTCTAAGGGTGTGTTTGTTTTTGCAAAGTTTGCAAATCTGGCCTATCCGTTTTTGTGCGGGTTTGGGTTGGGTTCGAGAATTTATGTTCCTTTTGAAATTTTTGTGTGAACTATTGTCTTTCCTTTGCTCTTGGGTTATATTGTGGAAAGTATTCCCTTTTTTCTCGAACTGATTCCCGTTATCAGACAACTGTTTGGGTTTAGGGTAAGAGTAGGAATTCTTGATATCATTCAGTAATTCAAGTCCCTTATATTTGTTTGTTAAAAACAAGTTCATTTCAGTCCAACAGGGTATAACTGAACTATCTTTCAGGGTTTTTTCGAAATCTTCTAGGGTTTCTCTGGGTAATTTGGACGAACAAATATATACAAAAATAGGGTCCCAATTATCTGTATCTACATCTAAAATATTTAGATTTGAAATACACCCATTTATCTTTCCCTGTAATTTTCTAATTGAAACTCCGCATTGGACAGTAACTGAGGGTAAATTGAAAAGTGTTTTCAGCTGTGCATTAACTTGCATTCTTTGGTTCTCATATTGAGCAACCAATTGTGACCAGGCTATAACAAAGCCTTCATTGGTCAAGGGTGCGTTATCCACAATCTCATTGGCTTCGCCTTGTGTTTTTTCTTTCAGGTAAAAGAGTTTTTCAACTCCAGGAAGCCCAGAATCTATAGTCGCCACTAAAAACCTGAAGATCGCAAGGAGCTACGCTATAATCAACTGGGGTAGGGTTGGTAAGAGTCGAGGGTTTTTCGTGCTGTTTTTGAACGGCTTCAATTGCTTCCTCTATCGATACTGAGCGAGTTCTGAACCACGTTTTAGCTTTCATGTATTCGCCAGTGATATCGTCCATGTTAATCGTAGCTTCCTCTTTAGGGTCATCCATGAGTGGAGATTCTCTGATGCGCTCATATCGGGTACAAATTTTATTATAAACTTCTTCCAGCTCTCTTTTTTGACACTTGAGAGTGGCCAAAGAAGGAGTTTTCCTTTCGGAAGAAGATTTTTTAAATTCTTCTTCAAAAGACCACAAATCTACTTTGATAATGCTGGAGAGACCGGCGGCCAAATTTTTTTAAAGACATTTTGTGGATAGTAAGGGTAATAAAAAGGGGTGAAAATGTGGTGAAAGGGTTAAAGATGTGAAAAACCTAGCACAGAGAATTAACCGCTATTGGGTAAATTGTATGGGAAAAAAAATTGGTAAAAGAATAAAATTTTGTACCAGTCGAAAAATTTCCTATTGGGTATTTTACACTATGTGATACACGCTACACAATGTAAGCGGCAATATCAATTTATAGAACGAATTATCAAAATAAATTTTTCAAAAGCTATGTAAAGGGTGGGTGGGTAGTGAAAAAAATTTTTTCTTTATTATGGTATATTTCTCTATAAATCTGGTTTAATGTGTAAAAATTGTAAAATTTGTATTTAGGAAATTTTTTCGTAAGATGTATAATGTTCAACTTACCTTGTTTGCTGGGGGTAGGGTACAAACCTATACAAGAGTAACTTACGCTCTTGTGTTTTTTTTTTACCGTCTCTTTTTGTGCTAAGCCTCCTGCAATGTTACTTGGTGCGTTAATGGTACTATGTGTTTTTTGTTGTAATATTGTTACAATTTGTGTTATATATGTAGATGTTAATTATGTGTTATTAAACTAGCACGAAAGCCTAGAACAAGTTTTGTTAGTGTTTTGGGTAACTAAATACTTTAATGTGTATTGTCTTTGTTTCTTTTTAACTCAGTGAAGATTTTAATATGTATGTAACTGGCTTATGTTTGTTATTACTTTTATAATATAATAAAATTTAGTATTTTTTAAAAAAAACTATATTATCTTTATTTAATTTAATTTTAGATTTAATTTGTGAAAATTGTGTTCTTTATTTTTTAACTCTATGTGTAGATTATTGTGCTATATAGATATACGTATTGTTAGTGTTATGATTTTATTGTCCCACAATATATTATTTTTAAGGTGTTGCGAAATTTTTTTTTTGTGTCACTGTGCACTTTTTTTTTTTGCTATGTTGTGTATTTAATATTTTTGTGGCTATTGTTCTTGTATTTAACAACTGAGTGTATGTCTTTTCCTTTATTTTTCAGTAAAATTTTAGCAAATTAATTAATAAAATGTTATTGTTTTTATTATTGTTTTCAAGTTCCATAAATACTTTTGATCCAAATAACATTAAAAACTTCGATACAAGGGTAGAGTAAAAATTTAAATTATTTTCTTTAAAAAAAATGTTTTAATATGTTTGTATTGATGTATTTTTTAAGTTTATTTTAAAACACTCTTTTATTTAACTTAAATTTTTCTCGCAATAATTTTTAAGGGTGGGTTTTTTATGTTATTGCTTTTGAGTAGATAAATTTTTTGTTTTAGATTTTTAGTATTTTTAACGCAAATATTTGAGGAGTTTCAAATTATATTATTTGCACTGTTTGTTATTTTAATTTGTGGGTATAATTGTAATCGTTAGTTACTTTTTTTTTTTTAAATTTTATATGTACACTTTTTGAAACTGTTTTAAAAACCGTTATTTTTTGCACATACATATATCTTAATTTTCTTTTACTTTATGTAAAATAGCACTGTTTCACTTACGAAGGACCATGAATATACGGGTTCGAGGGGGATAGTTTAAGGGGTCAACAAACCTTGGGTATATAGGGGTATTGCCAGGTAAATATAAGTTTTGCAATTAAAACGTTATAATATTTTATTTTAATAACCTTTTGGTTTTATAATTATTTACTATATGTATTTATTATATTTATTTGTGATGAATGTTTGTTCACGAGACTTATGTATGTTGTTTGTTAAATTAAAATGTTGTGTTGTTTATGACGATTACTTGTAGAGGTTTTCTTGTCTTTTTTTATACCCTCCACTCCAGTGTGCAGAGGGTATATATAAGTTTGTCATTCCGTTTGTAATAATTAGAAAAAAAAATTTTGGACCCCAGAAAATATATATATTTGTGATCCTTATAACAACCGGAGTTGATATAGCGATGTCCGTCTGTCCGTCTGTCCGTCTGTGGAAATCACGATGACGGCATCAATCGGGCAGCTAGGGTGCTCGTTGACATAAAAAATGATTCATTATTATCCTGAAAAGTTTGGTATTTAAAATCGTCCAAATCGGTCAATCAGGGCCCGAGATTTGAATGAACAACTAAAAAAAGTCTTGGAAAAATATAATTTTCTATGTTGTTCTTGTCACGATCACGCCCTGAATAGTGCAGTTACAGTGATCAGTTTTAGTGAGAATGATTCACCAAATTCATGGGAAGATTTCTATTTCAAAAATCATTAAAACCGGTGGAACAGGTCCAGGGAAATCTCTGAAAAATAAAAAAAAATGAAAAATATGATGATTCTATATTGTTCTTGTTGTTATTCTAAATGTTGTGTTGTTGTTATGGCTGGACTTGTTGTTTTTGTGGTCGTTGTAGTAATAATATAATAAAAACTAACCATTTGTACATTTTTTTTATTAACTCTGGTAGAAAAATTTAAAAGTTTCCATTGTTTTGGCATCACTCTAAAAATTTGTTAGATCATTTCTGTTATAACCGCGAGCCTGCCTGCAAAATTTCAGACCGAATGGCTCACGGGAAATTGGTTAAAATCGATCCAAAATTTTTTTGACAAGCAGACACTACGAGTTAATATAAAGGGAGTAAAAATTCACCAACATCTTAAGCAAATAATGCTAAAATACCTAGTTGTTAATAAAAAAAAAATAATGTAAACATAGCAAAAAAAATTTAATGTATAAATTTATTTATAAATTTATATAAACCTATTAAATAATACAAATAATATACATATATTATATATGTATATCCATAACAACTGCATGTTAGAAATAAGTCGGTATATTATTTTATTTACATAAAATTCTGCAATATTTTGTTGTGAGGAAAATACATTTCTTTTGCATTAACAGAGTGTCACTTCATTTTGCTCAGCGTGACTATGCCACAGTAGATGGTGCCACAATTTTTGTTTGTTCTAATTAGCTTTGCAATAGTTATTTCTATTTTAACATGAATGTTAATATTTTCAACTGGATATCATACACAACAATGTTAAGAGTATACACGGGCTGGTCCTTTATTTCATACGTATTTTCATTATTCTTTTACAAATATGAACATAAGTTTGGCATATTAACTTTTTGTTGTCTTTACAAAATAGAGTTACCGAGTTCATCAATGAGTTTTTTGCTTTCAAAACAATTCTACATAGTTATATAGAATTATTATTCTGCTTTACCTACAAAATATCTGATTGCGATTACATCTAATTTTTAAAAATTGTTTATAATTACTAAAGCATTATTATACACATAAATACAAAATTGCACTTTTTAAATTTTCCATTCAAATTTAAGAAAATATCAATTCTAAAAACTGGAATTAAAAATTTCCAATTATAAATTACAATTAATTGAATTTCAGAAAATCATATCAAAACGTCGGAAATAATAATTTTAAATTTAGAAGACATCAATTGCATCTTTAATATATAAATTTTATTCGTTAAACACAAATTGAAATTCCAAAAAAAAAAAAACCAAATACCTATGTTTACATTTAAAATATTTTTACATATAAAAAAAATATTGACATTCAGGAGAAATTAATAGCTTTTCAGTATCGCGATTCAGTAACTTCTTTTAACGATAGTCGAATCGTTAAAAAAAAGAAAATTGCAAAATTGTCAGTAAAATTTTAAAACGATACAATTAACAATTAAACATTTCTTCAAACAACAAAAAAGGTTAGCAAAACAAAACGAAAGGCTCAAATATCTACTCCGCTGCAAAGATTATGGCATTATACCACAGCATTTAAAACAAGTAAGAGTGTTAAATTCGGCTGTGCCGAATCTTTGATACCCTCCACCTCGGTTTGAGTCTTGATAATAAATGTAAATGAAAAAGTAAACAATTTGTTAAACTTAATACCAAATTATTTCAGCAAATTCTTTGGGTTGGTTTTCTTCTTTTCTATTATTTCGGATTTATTTCGGTGTTTGCTTTTTGGTCATCGTGGTTGCTGATCGGCATGCATTTTGGTTATATACCTATATGCATGCGTTTCCGGTTATATGACATAACTTCTCGTTTAATTTAGTTTTTGCTAATTAAATAGCTCGCCCTAACCTCCATTGCAAAGGTAATGGTTGTGTAGAGTGGCTATATGCATTAAATCGTGCTAATTGGAGATGGCTGTATAGTTTCTTTTAACTGGCCAAATATTTCTTCATTGTGGCCATATAGGTCGGATGGAGTAACAAAATAATAACCAAAAAAAAAAGCTCTCTCAACTTTTTTTTTTTAAATATTGCCATATTTTGAAAACATAGGGAATAAATTTATAATAATAAATAATCAAATTAGGGATGAAAAACGCAAAAAACGAAAAGTCCCAAACATTTTAAATAAAATAATTTAATGTTATCTATATTTTCTGAAAAACTTCAAATTTTCATCCAAAAAAAATTGTGAAAATTTATATATAAAAAATAACATTCTCATAAAATTACGTTTACTTATGTAACAATTTTTATGTTAGCAATTCTTAAATATCATTTGAGGTTTTCTTAAATTCATTGAATTTAAATTAATATCGACAAATCTGTTTTTCTATTTATTTAAATTGTAAAGGAGTGGCATCTCTGTCAAAATAAGCGAAAAACACAAAGAATAGAAAAAAACAAATTACTTCGTGTTTGACAGGATGATTTTATGTTTATGTTTAATATCTTTATTTTTTTTACTAATATTTCTGTTTATTTATTTGAAAATGAAATAATGAATTGAATATGCTATTTAATTTTTTTATTTATATAAAAAAGTTTTTTAATTAAAGCAAAATATTTTCACTATATCATGATTTTTATTTATGTATGACGACATTTCAACCTAAAAATTTAAGTTTTTATCGATTGGATAAACAACACAAAAATGGTTGTCGTTTAGATAACAACAACAGCTGACTTTAACAATAGCGAATATCGTTTCAAAATTTTACTGATAATTTTTCAATTTTCTTTTTTTTTACAATTCGACTATCGTTAAAAGAAGTTACTGAATCGCGGTACTGAAAAGTTATTAATATCTCCTGAATGGCAATATTTTTTTTAAATGTAAACATTTTTAAATGTAAAGATATTTCTAAATTTAAAATTATTATTTCCGACGTTTTGATATGATTTTCTGAAACTCAATTAATATTTTCTAATTTATAATTGGAAATTTTATTTTCAGTTTTTATTATAATTGATATTTTCTTAAATTTGAATGGAAAATTTAAAAAGTGAAATTTTGTATTTATGTGAATAATAATGCTTTATTAATTATAAACAATTTTTAAAAATTAGATGTAATCGCAATCAGATATTTTATAGGTAAAGCAGAATAATAATTCTATATAACTATGTAGAACTGTTTTGTAAGCAAAAAACTCATTGACGAACTCGGTAACTCTATTTTGTAAAGACAACAAAAAGTTAACCCCCCAATCTCACATCACACTGAAATTGTAAAATCGTTGTGTACGTATTATCAACGAAAAATTGTTCGAATTAGTCGAATCCATCGCCATTAAATTTTATGCTCAAACATCTGACTGCAATCTCATTTTTAAAATGTTGTCGAAGCGTAAACTTGAAAACATTTGTATACTTCTCTCTCTTATTTTATTTTAAGTAGAGTTAGCAAGTTTATTATACAGGCACATGTTTGAGGGAAAATGTTTACATTTATTATTATTAGTATTATTTTAATAATAGTTAATAATATTTATGCTCTATAATTAACAAACTTGCGTTTTTGTATGCGCATTTCAAAAAATAAATCATTATAATAGATTTAACAAGTTAAAACTTTAATTACAATTTTACAGAATCCAGTAAATTTGCATTAAATTTATAACAGGGTAACATTAATCATCGTTAGTGTCTGCCACTATTCGCACGAAAAATTTGGTGCCATTAGTGTGACCACTGCGGAAAATGTGTGTGTATTAGTAAAAAAAATGTGAGTGTATTGAGTTTTTCGAACTTGCAGTGTGATGTGAGATTGGTGGGTAATATGCCAAACTTATGTTCATATTTGTAAAAGAATAATGAAAAAACGTATGAAATAAAAGACCAACCCGTGTATACTCTTAACATTGTTCTGTATGATATCTAGTTGAAAATATTAACATTCATGTTAAAATAGAAATAACTATTGCAAAGCTAATTAGAACAAACAAAAATTATGGCGGCATCTACTGTGGCATAGTCACGCTGAGCAAAATGAAGTGACACTCTGTTATACAAAAGAAATGTATTTTCCCCACAACAAAATACTGCAGAATTTTATGTAAATAAAATAACCGATTTATTTCTAACATGCAGTTACTATGAATATACATACATACATATATATAATATATGTACATTATTTGTATTATTTAATATGTGTATGTATGTATATTTAAATATTACACACAAAAAATACAACATCAAACGTTATTTTTGTGTTTTTCTCTTTAAATAAATTAATACATAAATTTTTTTGCTAAATTTACATTTGGGCAATTCACAACAGGTGTTGTATATTGTATGTTGTATTGAAATACACAATACAATCATTTGTTGTGAACACTCAGTTTTATTTTCATATTGTAAAACGCTTTCTTTAGTAATTTTCGATCCAACGAGGAAAGATCGCTTCGTCGCTTCTGCTATTTTGTATAAGAGAAAACACTTGTCAGTGTTTGCTTTTTGGTCGTGAGATGTACCCTGGAGTTTTAGTTACGTACCTCTTGCATTTTAATTTATAATGAAAAAAAAATGTTAAATGTTTTGGTTGGTACTGAAAGAGAAAATACATACTAAAAATATAAACATTAATTTTTATATAAATAAACTTATCGATGTATTTGCGTTATTTGCCATATTTTATTTTAAAATTATTTATGCTGATAATATTCTATGTATTTGTTTTTTCTTTTTCATAAAAACTGGCATTCACTTGGAACTGATATGTTATGATACAATATACAACATTTACTAAACATAGCAAATGAAGTTGGATCGTGTATCAGATTTTTCAGTGAAAATTACCAACAACAATTTTACACTATTGTAAAGTGATACACGATACAAGAGATACAACGATACATTACCCATTGTGAATTGCCCAATTGTTTTTTTTATTAACAACTAGGTATTTTAGCATTATTTGCTTTAGATGTTGGTGAATTTTTACTCCCTTTATATTAACTCGTAGTGTCTGCTTGTCGAAAAAATTTTGGATCGATTTTAACCACTTTCCCGTGACCCAATCGATCTGAAATTTTGCAGGCAGGCTTGTGGCAATGACAGAAATGATCTAACATATTTTTTTAGTGATGCCAAAACAATGGAAACTTTTAAATTTTTCTACCAGAGTTGATAAAAAAATGTACAAAGGGTTTGTTTTTGTTATATTATTACCATAACGACCACAAAAACAACAAGTCCAGCTATGAAAACAATGCAACATTTAGAATAACAACAAGAACAATATAGAAATATCATGTTTTTTTACTTTTTCAGAGATTTCCCTGGACCTGTTCCACCGATTTTAATGATTCTTGAAGTAGAAATCTTTCCATGAATTTGGTGAATCATTCTCACTAAAAATGATCACTGTAACTGCACTATTGAGGGCGTGATCGTGACAAGAACAACATAGAAAATTATTTTTTTTTCAAGACTTTTTTAGTTCTTCATTCAAATCTCGGGCCCTAATCGACCGATTTGGACGATTTTAAATAGCAAATTTCTCAGGATGTTAGTGAATCATTTTTATGTCAACGAGTACCCTAGCTGCCGGATTGATGCCGTCATCGTGATTTCCACAGACGGACAGACGGACAGACGGACATCGCTATATCAACTCCGGTTGTTATAAGGATCACAAATATATAAATTTTATGGGGTCCAAAATTTTTTTTCTAATTATTACAAACGGAATGACAAACTTATATATACCCTCTGCACACTGGAGTGGAGGGTATAACAACTCTACAACAGCAACAATGAGTCATATGTTTTTCAAATAGGAAAAAACTGTTTATGTGTTAGTTTCGGTCATTCCCCAGTATGCATTGAAATATTATTTCGCCAATGTTGGAGAAAAGTTAAGTTCTTAAATTGATGTCAAATGTAATTCTCAACTTGGGTTGAACAATTTTTCTCCTTGTTTGCTTTCAACTTGACATCAAGTTGAGACTTAACATTTTTTCCAATCTTTGAGAAACATTTTTACTCTCAATTGGATATCCAACACTTTTCTCCACTTGAGACCAAACATTTTTTCAACTTGAATACGATTTGTGTTAAGTCTGAGATATTATTTAAATATGTCATAAATAATAAATTAAATTAAAAAATGCCAAAAAAGTACAAATAAATCATTGATATATTTTTAATTATTTCTGCTTTTTGTCAAATTTTTCAAAAAATGTACAACTAATTAATTCATTTATTTTTAATTCTAGATTTTAAAAAATGTACATAATATGTACATTTAATGTTAAATATGTACATAGTAATGTTAAATATATAATGAAATTAAATTGAAAATTGAAACATTAAAAAAAGTAGTTGTTTTCATTTCTAAAATTAGTATAATATTTTTTAATATGGCAATTCCGTACCTTCCATTTGATACCGATTGGAAATATTTCTTTGCTATCAAGTTGAGAATCACAAATTTCTCAATTTGATAACTATGAAAATCGCCATATAAAAAATGTGCCTTTTAAGTTGAGAAGACTATATTCGAACTATTGAGGGCATTTGAGAATTAACGTTGGAGATTTGAAAAATGTATTTGATCTCAAATGCACCTCAACTTGATAGCAAACAAAAATGTTTAGTGGGACATTTATTGTAGGGTCGTTTGCACACACACAAAAAATAGAAAATAAATTGTCAATAAGCAAAGCAAGTGGCTTCGAAATTCGATGATGCCAGTTAATCATTTTTTGTTCACGCGGAATTTATAATTGGAGGAATTTTTTTTCTCGAGAAATGTATTTTCCGTGAGAAAGAAATTCCTTGAGAATATTCATAATTGGGATGAATAACTTTTAATTGGAACTTTTTAGTCAGAATAAATCATAATTCTAGTTAGATATTGGTTAATATTTAATTAGAAAAAATATTGTGGTGGCATCTACGCAATTATTGAGGCAGTCACGGAAAAATTAAATGCAAGTCTGTTTTTTTTAATATAAAAAAAATGGATTTTCCCTTTAACAAAATATGGCAGAATTCTTTATAAATGAAATGCAAATTGGAAAATCAATTTTGTGCTAATTCTTAACAAAATTAATAAAATATATATATGTATTATTATATTTATTAATATTTGTAATTTTATTTGACACAATTTCACACACAGTTTTACAGATCAACTGTTTTAATTAGAAAAAATATTGTGGTGGCATCTAAGCAATTATTGAGGCAGTCACGGAAAAATTAAATGCAAGTCTGTTTTTTTTAATATAACAAAAATGGATTTTCCCTTTAACAAAATATGGCAGAATTCTTTATAAATGAAATGCAAAATGGAAAATCAATTTTGTGCTAATTCTTAACAAAATTAATAATATATATATATATGTATTATTATATTTATTAATATTTGTAATTTTATTTGACACAATTTCACACACAGTTTTACAGATCAACTGTTTTCAACTGATTTAGAAGTTTTCTGTTTTTGAAACAGTAGTGCCAATTTGTAATATTTTGTGATGTAATGAAAATCGCAGAATAATAAGTTAATACACAATAAAAAATATTAAATTTTTAAGTTTTATATACATATTGCAATAAAAAAAACTTTGGTAAATTTACGTTGAAGATGGTCAGAAATGAATGAGAAAAAATATATAGGCATTTTAGAAAAGCACATTTAATATTAAACTTTATGCACAAAATATATGGGTTTTTGTTGTTTCGAATTTAACTGTGGCTCTAAGTGAAAAGTTTTAGACCGATCGTATTTTACATCTTGAGGATCCTCACCTAATATTTTCAAATATTTTAAATTCTTTTTAACTCATTTAACCTCATTACGAAAATAGTAAAACAGTAAATATGGAAAATCCACGCACCTCAAAAAATTGTTTTCTATGAAATAAATTAAAGACATTTCATATTATACAATTTTCTTTCAAAAATGTATCAATTATTGCAAATTTGAAATTTGACATATAGTATTTGTACATATATTTGTATAGATTTCGCAGTATGAAAAGAACTATTATTTCTTTATTTAGAATATATGTAAGTATTGCTCGCAAAAAAATGCAACATCATGAATGAAACACATAGACGACTGCTGGCAGCAGCATTTGTAGTCGTATAGTCAGCTACTTGATTTTTCTGAATACGACAGCAACATATAATACAAATGCTTTTTATTTAAATATACAATTACTTTTACTTATTTAAAATGCATTAGTACAACGTAAAAATAAATAAATTAGTTTAACGCCTTTTGATTATTAATGGAATTATAGCCTTTCATTTTGCGATTTTTTTTTTAAACAAAATAAAATATTTCATAGCACTAACTTCTTTTACATATTTTGTTATATTGTCAACACTATTTTTGTTTTGTAGCCAACAAAACACACTTGCAGTTTTTTTTTTTTTTCTATTTGAAGAACATATGACTGCCATTGTTGATGTTGTAGAGTTGTTTTTTTTTTTTGATTTTGTTTCGTTAACTCTTTTGTATTAAAGCACCTCCAATATATGTATCCATTTTAGTTTGCAAATTCAGTATATTTATAATTTATTACTTACAGCAAAAAATAATAGAAACAATTTTATCAGTTATGCTTACGAAACTATATAAATAGACTTGAAGTTGGCTGCAAAAGCAGTAGCCTGTGTAAAGAACAAGTTAGCGACATGTAACTGTTACGTAACGTGTCAGCCTTTTTTTCACATGAAAAGTATTGGGACGTTCCGGTTACGTTCGGTAACTGTTTTAAATGATTTTCATGTAAAAAAAAACAACTGACTCGTTACGATTACGGGTAGAAAACATTGACCTTTTATATGTATTATAATGCTATGAATGCATTTATCTTTATTTTATTTTATTTATATATTCTTTTTTTTTGTATTGTATATTATTTTTTTTTATTATTATTACTATTTCATTTAATTATTTTTTTCTTTAAATAAATTAATACATAAAAATTTGTTTTTTAAATTATTGGTGAACTTTTACTCCCTTTACTTACTGCCTTTATATTAACTGGTAGTGTCTGCTTGTCGACAAAATTTTGGATCGATTTTTAGCCCCTTTCCCGTGAGCCAATCGATCTGAAATTTTGCATGCAGGCTCGTTGCAATGACAGAAATGATCTAACAAATTTTTTTAGTGATGCCAAAACAATGGAAACTTTTAAAATTTTCTACCAGAGTTCACAAAAAAATGTACAAAGGGTTTGTTTTTATTATATTATTACCACAACGACCACAAAAACAACAAGTCCAGCTATGACAACAATGCAACATTTAGAATAACAACAGGAACAATATGGAAACATCATGTTTTTCATTTTTTTTTTAATTTTTCATAGATTTACCTGGACCTGTTCCACCGATTTTAATGATTTTTGAAGTAGAAATCTTCCCATGAATTTGGTGAATCATTCTCACTAAAAATTATCAGCTATCCTATTGAGGGCGTGATCGTGACAAGAACAACATAGAAAATTATATTTTTTCAAGACTTTTTTTAGTTCTTCATTCAAATCTCGGGCCCTAATTGACCGATTTGGACGATTTTAAATAGCAAACTTTTCAGGATGTTAATGAATCATTTTTTATGCCAACGAGCACCCTAGCTGCCCGATTGATGCCGTCATCGTGATTTCCACAGACGGACAGACGGACAGACGGACAGACGGACATCGCTATATCAACTCCGGTTGTTATAAGGATCACAAATATATATATTTTATGGGGTCCAAATTTTTTTTTCTAATTATTACAAACGGAATGACAAACTTATATATACCCTCTGCACACTGGAGTGGAGGGTATAAAGAACATTGGCTCATTTGACATTTAATTTTACATTTAAAACCACTAAAAGTGAACTACATAAATTTCAACAGCAGCTTATAAGGAAAGTACTTTTGCTTGAAATAAAAGAAGCAAATATTCAAATATCATTAATTAAGAAAACCTTGGAATGTACAAAACGAGCAATGCAAGAAACACTTAACGAAATTGAATATAAACAAATTATTGACAGCCAAAATAGAGCGTACAAACAAATCACCGAACAATCACACCAAAGAATGGACAATAAACTTCAGCAACAAATCACGAAAAACATACAAACTGCAGGGTTCGTCTTTAATGAAGATTGGTTCGTCAATGCAACAAAAATTCAATTCACAGAAGAGAGCGCTTGGATTCTTTCGTTGGGGGAGAAGTTCGCTCTACCAGTAACCTGGAAAAATTTCTCACCAATCCATATTATAGCCGACTTGGAACAAGGACTTCAAACAATTCAGGATGAAAAACAAAAAGACGTCAATAGACACAATTTAGCAACGAAAATAAAAAATTTTAACTCCAAATTAAACAACACCACAAAAGAAAGATTCATCATTAAAGCTTATGAAGAAACGAATAAATTTTTAAAAAAACACGAAAACGACGTAATAGTTACTAAAGCAGATAAAGGTAATAAAACTGTAGTTATGTACAAAGAAGACTATCAGAATAAAATGAATAACATGCTCAGTGATAAAACAACATACAAAACAGTAAGAAACGACCCGACACAGCAATTATTAAGGAAAAACAATAATATAGTGAACGAGCTTTACAAACAAAAATACATAGATCAAAAACTAAAAAAACAATTAATGTGCTCAGCAGCAGTAGCTCCACGTCTATATGGTCTCCCAAAAACACATAAACCGGGTATGCCGCTACGGCCAATTGCATCATCAACGAATGTCCCGTGTTACAATATGTCCAAGCATATCGGAGGAATTTTAAAAAACATAATATCACAGGACTTAAACATAAAAAATGTGTTCCAATTAAAAGACGACATAAAGATGTTAGAGCTAAAGGAGGACGAAATACTTGTTTCTTTTGATGTCATATCACTTTTCACTAACGTACCAACGAATTTAGTCATAAAAACAATTATGCAAGAATGGCCCACTCTTGAAAAATACACCACGATCCCAAAAAAGCATTTTCAACAAATGCTTAGTTTTTGTCTTCTTGAAAACAACTATTTCTCTTTTAATCAAAAAATTTATAACCAGATATTTGGTATGCCAATGGGGAACCCCTTATCACCAACCATTGCGGACATAGTTATGGATAAATTGCTAAGTGAAAGCATTACGGAGCTGCAAATAGACAACATACATATCAAATACATCAAAAAATATGTAGATGATATTTTTGCGATAGTCAAAAAACAAAACATAGATGAAATTCTCACAAAATTTAACTCCAAACACAATAAAATACACTTTACAATAGAATTAGAAGACAAAAAAGCATCACATTTTTAGACTCGAAAATACATAGACATAATAAAAAACTAAACATCAATTGGCATTGTAAAGAAATAGCTTCTGGTAGAATTATTAACTACCATTCGAACCACCCAATGAAACAAAAAATAAACACAGCGAAAAATTTAAGTAGAAAAATACTTACTCTACGTGATGAACAATACACACGCGAGAACACAAACAAAATAAAAGACATATTAGCTAAAAATGCATTCCCTACAAATATCATAAATAATATGATATATGAAACAAAAATAGAAATACACAACAAAAATAAAAACGCCACACCAAACAACAACAAGGCCAGCAATAACACCCAATATGTCGGAGTCGCATACATTCCTGGACTTACAGACACCAAAAACATGAGAAAAACGATACAGCATGAAAGCGTCATATACGCACATAAACCTAATCAAACACTTAAAAAAATATTCACGAAAACAAAAGACAAAATAAAACAAGAACAACAACACGATTTAGTATACGAAATAAAATGCTTGGGCAACAAAAGCACAAACAGCAACTGTGATCACATTTACATTGGTACAACTAAGAGAGCGCTTGGAGTACGAGTAGCCGAACACAAAGCAGACGCAAGAAACAAAAAAAACTTCAACAGCCTTATCACATCATATCACAACTACTGGACACTCAGCTGATTTTGACAATGCGCGTATTTTAGACATTGAGAGAAAATGGAACAAGAGAATGACATTGGAAACTTTAAGAATACAGGAAAATATTGAGAGAGCTGTCAATTTTAAAGAAGACAAAGACGGAACAAATAGCGCCTACAGTTTGATATTAACTAAAAAACATACAAAAGAAAAACAATAGTTGTAAATACGACGTAACACTTATAAATTTGTTTCATACAAAAATTTGTGTTGAAAAATATATTTTATTTGTAAGTAGTTTTAACAAAAATTGTAATTTGTTTATAATGTTAAATGTGTTTTTAAATAAAAAAGGCTCCCTGAAGATGGATGGATATCATCCGAAACGCGTAGGAGAAAAAACGAATTGATGGTTTTTCAATTGCGCTGAAAATAAAAACTGACCAGTAAACCCAACAAATCAAACAATCATCGATGTTCGCTATTGTTAAAGTCAGCTGTTGTTGTTATCTAAACGACAACCATTTTTGTGTTGTTTATTCAATCAATAAAAACTTAAATTTTTAGGTTGAAATATCGTCATACATTAATAAAAATCATAAAATAGTTAAAATATTTTGCTTTAATTAAAAAACTTTTTTATATATCTAAAAAAATTAAATAGCATATTCAATTCATTATTTAATTTTCAAATAAATACACAGACATATTAGTAAAAAAATAAAGATATTAAACATAAACATAAAATCATCCTGTCAAATACGAAGTAATTTGTTTTTTTCTATTCTTTGTGTTTTTCGCTTATTTTGACAGAGATGCCACTCGTTTACAATTTAAATAAATAGAAAATAGATTTGTCGACTGTCGTTAAGATGTATGTACTTAGTGAATCACTTAATCCTTAGTGCAATCAGCAATAGCTGTCGATATATTTTGCGATTGTCGGATCGTTGAAATTTACAGAATCACACTACAGAAAACATTAATTTAAATTCAATGAATTTTAGAAAACTTCAAATGATATTTAAGAATTGCGAACATAAAAACTGTTACAAAAATAAACGCAATTTGATTAGAATGTTATTTTTTATATATAAATTTTCACAATTTTTTTGGATGAAAATTTGAAGTTTTGCAGAATATAAAGAGAAAAAATTATTTTATTTAAAATGTTTGGGACATTTGGTTTTTTTCGTTTGGCATTCCTAATTTGAATATTTATTATTATAAATTTATTCTCTATGTGTTCCAAAACTAAATTAAACGAGAAGTTATGTCATACAACCGGAAACGCATGCATATAGGTATATAACCTAAATGCATGCCGATCAGCAACCACGATGAAAAGACGAAAACCAACCCAAAGAATTTGCTGAAATAATTTGGTATTAAGTTTAACCCTACGATTCATAACCGGGTACCCGCGTACCTTTTTTGACTTTAAAGTGCTGCTGTGCCTATAATTTTTGAGATATGGACATAAAACTCCGAATCATGAGAGATTTTGGCTAAACTAAGATTTAAATACGAAAAAATTCAAAATATTTTCAATATTTTCTTTAAAAAATGATTTTAAATATTTTACCCCCATAAACACACAACCGGGTCCCCGGGTACCCTAATGCAATTCCTATGTAAATGCCTGACATGTAAATGAAAAAACGTTTTTTTGTGTTGTTTTTATTGGAAATAAATGTCTTTTTTATTTATTTTATCATATTTAATATACAGTCAGTCACATTTAAAGTCGGGCAGACGCATGGAAATATTTCTAGTCGCAATATCTCTGGTTTGATGAGAGCAAATAAATTTCAGTTTTTTTTATTTTATCACAAAATTCCTTTTTATTTAAAAACAACAAAAAAAATTGTTTCAATTTCCTTTAATATATGTACACGAAGGCTAAACTGAAAAAAGTCACTTTTCTGTCTCACATTGAAAGTCGGGCATTACGTAAAAAATTAATAATATAAAAAAAAAAACGCTAAGTCAGTATTTTGTTGCGCCACCTTTTTGATTCTCAACAGCTTGTAGACGGTCTGGCATCGACTCAACTAGTTTTTTGCAAACATCAGGAATAGTAATATTATTCCACTCTTCCTGCAGAGCATCTTTCAAGAGTTGTTTTGATGTACACAGCCTGTTCTGCATCCTGCGTCCTAATTCGTCCCATAAATGTTCAATGACATTGAGATCGGGACTTTGAGCAGGTGTTTTGATCACCTTCGGACAATTATACAACAACCAACTCTTTACATCAAGTGCTGAATGCTTCGGGTCGTTATCCTGATAGAATTGGAAGTTACTTTCAATGCCGAGATTCTTAACACTTTCTTTTCAATTTGTCTTCAAAATTGTTAAATACACATGCTGGTTCATTATTCCATCTATGAAATGCAAATTGCCAACTCCTGAAGCTGCCATGCACCACCAAACCATCACCGACCCACCACCATGTTTGACTGTTTTTCTTAAATTTTTGTCTTCGAGCTCTTTGTTTGGTTTACGCCACACTTTACCCCTTCCATCACATCCAAATAAATTAAATTTACTTTCATCAGTAAATAGTACCTGAAAATGTATTTTTAATACCATGAACTAGTTTGTTTGTCCTACTTACAGTGCTCCAGAAATCAAAATTTTTTGCCATATATTGACGAGCAAAAACAAGTCGATCATTTTGGTTTTTCTTGCTAATGAGGGGCTTCTTTCGTGCAACTCGGCCATGAAAGTCATTTTTTCGAAGAAGTCTTCTTATTGTTTCTGGGTTAACCTCCGTCCCAGAAGATTCTTTGACCTTTGCAGTCAATTTTGGTGCAGATATAAAGGGATTCTTCTTCACTTCTCTTAAAACCATACTCTCATCCTTTGAGGATAGTTTCTTTGATCGGGGTTCACGTTGTTTATTTGCAATCAATCCGTTTTCTTTATATCTAGAGATAATGTCATGCACCGTTGATTTGCTTTTTTTTCCCTCCACTCCAGTGTGCAGAGGGTATATATAAGTTTGTCATTCCGTTTGTAATAATTAGAAAAAAAAATTTGGACCCCATAAAATATATATATTTGTGATCCTTATAACAACCGGAGTTGATATAGCGATGTCCGTCTGTCCGTCTGTCCGTCTGTGGAAATCACGATGACGGCATCAATCGGGCAGCTAGGGTGCTCGTTGATATAAAAAATGATTCATTAACATCCTGAAAAGTTTGCTGTTTAAAATCGTCCAAATCGGCCGATTAGGGCCCGAGATTTGAATGAAGAACTAAAAAAAGTCTTGAAAAAATGTAATTTTCTATGTTGTTCTTGTCATTATCACGCCCTCCGTAGTACAGCTACAGTGATAATTTTTAATGAGAATGATTCACCAAATTCATGGGAAGATTTCTGTTTCAAAAATCATTAAAATCGGTTTAACAGGTCCAGGGAAATCTCTGAAAAAGTAAAAAAAAAATTAAAAATATGATGTTTCTATATTGTTCTTGTTGTTATTCTAAATGTTGTGTTGTTGTCATAGCTGGACTTGCTGTTTTTGTGGTCGTTGTGGTAATAGTATAATAAAAACTAACAATTTGTAAATTTTTTTATTAACTCTGGTAGAAAAATTTAAAAGTTTCCATTGTTTTGGCATCACTAAAAAAATTTGTTAAATCATTTCTGTTATTATCACGAGCCTGCCTGCAAAATTTCAGATCGAATGGGTTACGGGAAAGGGGATAAAATCGATCCAAAATTTTTTCGACAAGCAGACACTACGAGTTAATATAAAGGGAGTAAAAATTCACCAACATCTAAAGCAAATAATGCTAAAATACCTAGTTGTTAATAAAAAAAAATGTAAATTTAGCAAAAAAAATTTTATGTATAAATTTATTTAAAAAGAAAAACACAAAAATAACGTTTGATGTTGTATTTTTTGTGTGTAATATTTACATATACATACATAAACATATTAAATAATACAAATAATATACTAATATATGTATATATACATATATATACATATATGTATATATGTATATCCATAACAACTGCATGTAAGAAATAAATCGGTATATTATTTTATTTACATAATTTTCTGCAATATTTTGTTGTGGGGAAAATACATTTCTTTTGCTTTAACAGAGTGTCACTTCATTTTGCTCAGCTTGACTATGCCGCAGTAGATGGCGCCACAATTTTTGTTCTAATTAGCCTTGCAATAGTTACTTCTATTTTAACATGAATGTCAATATTTTCAACTAGATATCATACAGAACAATGTTAAGAGTATACACTGGCTGGTCTTTTATTTCATATGTTTTTTCATTATTCTTTTACAAATATGAACATAAGTTTGGCACGTTAACTTTTTGTTGTCTTTATAAAATAGAGTTAACGAGTTCATAAATGAGTTTTTTGCTTTCAAAACAGTTTTACATAGTTATATAGAACTATTATTCTGCTTTACCTACAAAATATCTGATTGCGATTACATCTAATTTTTAAAAATTGATTATAATTACTACAGCATTATTATTCACATACATAAATACAAAATTGCACTTTTTAAATTTTCCATTCAAATTTAAGAAAATATCAATTCTAAAAACTGGAATTAAAAATTTCCAATTATAAATTACAATTAATTGAATTTCAGAAAATCATATCAAAACGTCGGAAATTATAATTTTAAATTTAGAAGACATCTATTGCATCTTTAATATATAAATTTTATTCGTTAAACACAAATTGAAATTCAAAAAAAAAAAAAAAAAACACCAATACCTACGTTTACATTTAAAAAATTTTTACATTAAAAAAAAAGATTGACATTCAGGAGAAATTAATAGCTTTTCACTACCGCGATTCAGTAACTTCTTTTAACGATAGTCGAATCGTTAAAAAAAAAGAAAATCGCAAAATTATCAGTAAAATTTTTAAACGATATTCGCTATTATTAAACTCAGCTGTTGTTGTTATCTGAACGACAACCATTTTTGTGTTGTTTATTCAATCGATAAAAACTTAAATTTTTAGGTTGAAATGTCGTCATACATAAATAAAAATCATAAAATAGTGAAAATATTTTGCTCTCATTAAAAAACTTTTTTATATAAATAAAAAAATTAAATAGCATATTCAATTCATTATTTCATTTTCAAATAAATACACAGAAATCTTAGTAAAAAAAATAAAGATATTAAACATAAACATAAAATCATCCTGTCAAACACGAAGTAATTTGTTTTTTTCTATTCTTCTTTGTGTTTTTCGCTTATTTTGACAGAGATGCCACTCGTCTACAATTTAAATAAATAGAAAAATAGATTTGTCGACTGTCGTTAAGATGTATGTACTTAGTGAATTACTTAATCCTTAGTGCAAACAACAATAGCTGTCGATATATTTTGCGATTTTCGGATCGTTGAAATTTACAGAATCGGACTACAGAAAACATTGATTTAAATTCAATGAATTTTAGAAAACGTCAAATGCTATTTAAGAATTGCGAACATAAAAACTGTTGCAATACATATATGTATATTCATATCTTATATATTAATTACAAACTTAAATTATATACTTATTTACAAAAAAAAAAAACATAAATATATGTATATATATGTAGGCCGCATACTTTGGGGACTGAAAAAATACTTAATTTTTCTTGGGAAAAATTAACGAATACGACATCCTCTTCCGATATTACCCGACAGTTCTTTAAAAATTCCACCAAATTGGTGTATGTATCAAATTAAGTATTCTGCGCATGTTTTGAAACCAGCGATATACGTTCCGCATACTTTGCGGCCATGGTCGCAAACTATCCTGTACATAGACATAAATTTTTGTTGCCACATTTTCGTGTTATTTTAAACGCGTCAAAAGGAATTTGCGATCGACTTTGGAGTTTTATTTTTTTTTGAAAAACGCAACCATGTCTCGAATGTGAACAAATGAAATGGCGAGGGATTTAATATTTAATTTATTTTTAATAATAAAACCTCTATTACAAATAAATGTATTGCATGTAAATTTAGAAAGTGAAACCTCACCAAGATTGTATAAATAAATAATAAAAAAAATATCTTTGTGAAAAAGATAAGAATTGAAATTTTTAAAATTATTGTTTGCTGAAAATTGTACCAAAATCATGGTCTATAATAAGGACTCACACTAGCGACATTCACATATAATTATGAACTACGCAAATGCACAACCCTGATTATACATATTTTTCCAAACGATAATGAAAAATAAAGTAGGATTTTTGCAGAACTTTTTAATTAATTTTGCTACATAAATGGGCGCAATAAAAAAGAAGAAAAACTTTAATAAACACAAAAGGAATAAAAGAAACCAACAATAACAAAACATCTAAACAGTAAATTCAAACGTCGAGGAAATGCCACTATTGAATTTGTAAAGAAACAAATTTTTTTGGAAAGTCTAAGACAGGCTAAAAAGACAAGGAATATTTGGAAGATCCCAAAGAGGTAGTAAATCATTCTTAAAGTTTGGTAGATGATTTACATACATCGTATTGCCAACTTAATAGCGGATATATTTAAGAAAAATGATCAAAAATCTACTATGAATTCTGAGATTTCAAAAAGATTTCTAACCGCATTGTATAGTATATGGAATAATAGTCGGCCCAGACCGGCGACAGTTTTTTTAACCTTTTTTTAATCGAAACATCTTTCATTTATTAAATTTATTCTTTGTAAATAAAAATGCAATTGTGTTTTAAAAAATGTGATGGAAATCTATTAAGATATTAAAACGATTTAAATTCAATTAAAGGTGTGATGCGTTTAAATTTTTCATTTTATAGTGTCGATTTTTTAGTCATGACAAGAACATTAGCGGTCTCCACAGCCATTGACTTCAACATTTCCATGAATTATGCTTAGTCAAGACGCCATGCAAAGAAAGCCTACGAAAATATAGCAAAAGTGATGGGTATGGTGGTGGATGTTTGCGCTTCAAAAACATGGTCAAAATGAAATTGCAGTCACATGTGTAAGCATAAATGTTAATGCCGATGGATTCGACTAATTCGAACAATTTTTCGTTGATAATACGTACACAACGTTTTGTCAGTGGGACGTGTAATGGCAGGGTTAATCTCACGAATAAAAAATGAACTTGCTCCCCAAATTAATTGTTAAATTTTTACATATTTATATACCACTATGTGGTTTGGGTATAATGACTTTGTGCTGCTGTTTGTAACTACCAAAAATATTTGACCTAGACCGCAATATATATATCACTGGAAAACTTACTGGAGTGCCTTTAATTTGGTATTTCAAAACTTAAAATCCATTGACCCTTTATGAACCTATTGAATTTTTTGTATTTTTTGGCAATTCTTTTTCCGGAAACGTCCCATTATCTCATAAAATGATCGTTATAATGTTGGTATTTGCATCAACTGTCTGATAGCAGGGTCCACTAGCTTCATTTGGATGTATGCTTTGACCTCTTAACCCTCTTAGGACCGGAGATATTAGGGATTTTACCCACATTTATTAAATTTTTTTCGCGAAATTAACCCATAGCATATTAAACTATTATTCTGCTCTTATGCGTTATAGTATCTCCTATTATTCTAGTATTATTCTAATCTTATTTATCCGTCCTATTATGAAAATTTTTTTGAAAAAATCGCGCGATATCTCCGGTCCTAAGAGGGTTAAGAGGTCAAAGCATACATCCAAATGAAGCTAGTGGATCCAGCTATCAGACAGTTGATGCAAATACCAACATTATAAAGATCATTTCATGAGATAATGGGACGTTTCCGGAAAAAGAATTGCCAAAAAATTCACAAAAGTCAATAGGTTCATAATGGGTCAATGGATTTTAAATTTTGAAATACCATATTAAAGGCACTCCAGCAAGCTTTCCAATGCTATATATGTTGCTGAAATCCGATAATAATTGACAAAGTTATGTACAAATCAAGGTCAAAACTTTGTCGGTCCATAACTCCGAAAATAGGTCCGACCGAAAAAAAAAGTATTTCTCCTAAATCGCACCAACAGCCCCTATCACCTCCAAACAAAATTAAAGAAATTGGGGAGTAGCCACTAAACTAGACTTAAGCCGTTAAACAATCCAGTAGTTTTTCGAATAACAAAAGAAAAACTTGTGCAGCTACATTATTTTTGAACGGTAAAAATGTAAAAAAAAATCTGAGTTAGTTTTGAATGATGGGATGTTTCAATATCTAGGTATGAATTTGCAAAAGTTTACTGAAAATAATTTTAATTCCCGAATAATTTAACTATTGAAATATTAAACTGTTTTTGAAGTTGTATATTATGATCAGTGACCAGATGTTAAATATGTCATTCAGCACTAGAGCTACCAATCACACAGATTAAATATAAATTTATTTAAATATAAATTTGTTAACATCAGAAAAAATATTATTATTATAATTATATAATTATTAAATACATTATTGTTTCTTTTGCCATTATAAAATTAAATACAATAAAATGCAACTATGTAGTATTCAAACTTTCATGATTGTATTAACTCAACAGTGTTGTCTATATATTAATATATTGATGAGACCATATTATTAAAAAAGTTGTAAATTTTAAATTATATATTTATTTTAAATTGGCGCAACTTTAATTAAATAAAAGTGAAATTTAATAATTTCATTAACATTATCGCGAATATAAGTGTTTATGTAACTACAAAAGTCAAAACTAAAAGAACGGATTTAAATTCAATTGAATATTTCTGAAAATCAATTAATGTTTTGTGAAATACAATTGATAATTTCTGAAATTCATTTGATGCTTTCTGATATACAATTGATACTTTCTGAAATACAATTGATACTTTTTGAAATTCAATTGATGTTTTCTGAAATACAATTGAATATTTCTGAAAATCAATTGATTTTTTCTGAAATACAATCGATACTTTCTGAAATACAATTGATACTTTCTGAAATTCAATTGATGTTTAATGAATGGCTTCCTGGACACAATGACATTTGATATTTTTCAAAGTCACGATAGTTCATGTCATCATTCCTTTCTGCCACCAAATTCAAATGATTGAGTGGGAATGCAACATAGTTTTTCAGTGCAATAATAAGAGGTAATAATAAAGAAACGTTTTCCATCCATCATATTTCTTACAGATTTAATATAGAATTCTCTTTTTTCTTTCCGATTTTCGGGACATAAACTAATGGCGTCATAAGTTCCTTTGACATGTACTATACCAAAAACGTTTAATTCTTTGCAGGACATACTCATTAAATCCGCAACTTTATAGTCGATATTTAGTTCTTGATCCTTAGCTATGTCTGAGCTAGTTCTACAGATTTGGGAGAATAATCTACTCCTACGAGTTTAGCAGGGTTGTCAGCTTTAAATATCAAAAAGCACCAAAACCGATCAAACCGCGTAATTTAAAAAAAAAACACTAAAATTTTCCTTTTTTTTCTCTTTATTTATATATTTGTTCATTAAATTAAAAAAAGTAATTCACAAAAACACTTTTCAACGATGTGTTGTGTAAATGTTAATAAAAAAGCACTACCTCGAAAAATTTTCGCGTCTATAATTTTAAAAAGCACTAAAAACAGTGCTAGAAGCACTGAGTTGACAACACTGAACATACGTCTATTATTTATCCCTCTCACATATTGTTTTATACACATTTATACAATATTTCTGCATTTAGTCAAAATAGTGAACAGAAGAAAATATGACGGAAAAAGAAGAAACAAAATAAAATGATAACACACCAATCGAATCGGAAGCAGCAATATCTGTGTCGACAATTTTGACAACAACACAATGGACATACATAGATGTAACAAAAACAGAGGAAGCCGTAAAATCTAGAGATATAACAGCCAAGGAAGCCTATTTTGCCAGCTTAAACGAATGGGTTAAGCATGCCACCATCTCACATAATCCTGTGGCCACAACTTTTTGCGCAGCAATCAGCTCCTGATAGCTTTATGCCAGTAATGGGACTACAAATGCCAGCAACTGGCCAAGCTACAAATACACATCTTCAACATATGAATGCTAACAATTTAAATGCTGCTCTAGCCGGTGTGGGAGGCTTTATTGGTTTTGGCTTGAAATTGATCAAGCTTATATTGATCGCACAGGAGGCTATGAGTATTATGGCCCTTTCTGGAAAGGTGACGTTGCCGAGCTCATAGATATGATAAAAATTGTTACCATATATGTGGTGACTAACGTTTTTGGCTATGACTTGATGAAGGACATGGATAAGGATGTTTTAAATAAAGCCATGGATAATGAAGATTTTGCTGGAGCTTTACTTTACTCTATGTACGTTTTGGCATTGTCCTCTGATCTTTTCAAATCGCCAACAAATTATTTGTTTGCTTATGTATATGAAGCTGTGTTAACGACTTTAATGGGGCTTCTGTGGGCAAACACCTAATGGTTTTAATCATTAAATATGTCGAAGTTTTTCCCAACAATGGTTTGCCTCCACAACCTGTGCCCCCAATACAATTGGGCTTCCAAGATTTCCGTGTAAATATTAATTTATGAAGAAAAATTTCAATTAATATATACATATACATGTATTCGTAGAGATAATAAAAATTTTCTTTAAAACAGTACAATTGGTATAAGAAATTTTATTCAAAACAGAATCTGTCAAATTTAAACTTAAAAAAGACATGTTGAGTTTAGTGGCGGTGCTCCGATTTTTAGGAAAATATTTAATTTTTGGCGGTCGAGCCTATTTCTCGAGTTATAGACCTCCAAAGTTTTCACATTGACTTGTATTTAACTTTAATAATTAATATCGGATTTCAGCAATATATATATCGTTTGAGGGCTTACTTGAGTGGCTTCTATTTGATATTTGAAATCCATTAACCCATTTTGAACCTATTTAAAATTTTGCATTTTTGTTTTTTTTTAATATGGAATTATCTCGAAAAATTATCGCTTAAAAGCTGGCTCCACTAGCTTTAATTCGATGTATATTTTGACCTCTATATATTGGCGATTTTACCGACAAGTTTTTTCGAAAAATATATTCTTTTTTTTTAAGTATTTCAAATGTTTCTTTTTTATATATGAAAGTGTGGTTATTAACGGGTTAATTTCCCTAAAAAATAAGATACTTGATTTTCTATTGAAATCTTAATCATCGGAAGATTTTCTTTAGTATAAAAAATTAAGTTGCTTTTTTGTTTCTTTATTTTCTTTTTAATAAAAAATGTAGTTATAACTTGTTATTACATAACGGTTTATACATGAAATGTTTCTTTCTGAAACTGTTTGAAATTCTCTTATAAACTTTCATCCGTGTCTACACACTGAAATTTTTGTATTGAAATTCAAGATTTGTTCATGTTCACTTTATCATTTTATCTATTTAATTTTATTTCATTAACATTAACTTTATTTCAATTTCTTATCTTTCTTAACACGAACAAAACAAAAATTAAAGAAAACTTAAAATAATAACCTGTTTCCATAACACAATTCGTCACAGAAGAACAGAAGAACGAAAATTTGTATGAAGAACAAAAACAAAATACACACAAATTTTCGTTCGTCTGCGACGAATTGTGTTATGGAAACAGGGTATTACTTTACTTTGACAATTGTGAAGCAAGAAACAAAAGACAATTTCAGAGTACATGAAAGTATGTACCCCCTACCATTCTTCTCTCCCGTCTCACCGATAAACTCAAGACTTTCAGCAAGAAAACTGTCATGCGTAAACCGGCACTTAGTTTTAAAAATTTTCAATTTCAGGCTTAAGATTACAATAGCACTACCATACGATTTTGCACATCTTCAATGGGTACATATTTGACAAGACCAGAAATCAGGATGACGACCAACTTCAATGATTTTACCCACACGCATATTTAAACGACCAACATCTATGGGCACTTCAGTGGGGGGCGGCAACTTTTTTGGAATTTCAGCAACTTCAGATTTTTCTTTTTTAGGTTTCTTTTCTATATTTGGTTTTTGTTTGTTCTCTTGCTTAGCTTCAGCTGCTGGAGTAGCATCAGAGACTGGTGTTGCTGTTTTAACATTGGTACATAAAGGAACCGCTATTTGTGTTTTACCATTCTTGGTTTCCTGTGCAATTAACTGGGCTTTTACGAAATCCTCTTATTTTTGCAACTGAGCATTTTCCGCTATAAGTTATCGCTTCTTACGGTAGATAAGTTCTCCTCGTATGGCAGACAACTAACAAAACGATAATGGTTGTTATTGCAAATTCTTGCCCAACTTTATGCTATTTTTCATGATTGACATAGAAACTTACCTGTCTTCAGAGTTTATAATCTCTTGACTTTTTGATCGACATAAACATCGACACTTGAGCAAATTTGTCTCGAGCTTCGATAACCAAGAAAAAATTGGCAATTATAAAATTGTACAAAATTTTATACACAAACATGTGTAGCCACTCGCTTCTACACAATATATTTTTTTTACAAAATATATCAAAGTCGGTAACATTTTGTTAATTTGACGGCGTTAAATATCAATTTTTTTTGGAAAAGTATGGCAACATTAAGTAAAACTTATTTTGCTTTTAGAGGCGAAATTGGATATTAATAACGTATATATAGCAAAAAGGACCATTTTAGGATATACAAATAATGAACTGGAATATATTTCCATCGAAATCTCAATGTTCGAAAAAAATGTCCTCAAACTGTTCATGTCCTCAAAGTATACACAATATCAATGAAAAGAATGAGGACTGGGACCAAAGTATCCACAATGTCCTCAAAACATCCTGTGTATTGAAATTCTACCCCCAAAGTATGCGGCCTACATATATATATATATATATACATATATATATATATATATATTATAATAACATTTCATGTTGCTTTCAAATATTCGTTTATAAATTTGAAAAATATTATATACTCTTCAAATATTTATAAAATGTAATATTTTCATATGAAAAAAAAAAAACAAAAAGAATTTCTAAAATAAATTCGTATAGTTAATTATAGTTAAAATACTTTTATTAAAATTGTGAAAATTTCATGCATATCATTACATAATAAAATCAAATGAATTATTTCAATTTTGTACAAAAACAAAAAATATAACATTAATGTTTCTTTTTTTGGTTCAAAAAACATATTAATATTGTAATTGTAGAAATGTTACACGTTGGTAGAAATGATATAAATAAACATATCATTTTAAAATGAACATACAATCCTGTCCACTTAAATAGCGCGTGCTTTAAGCTTTTGATATATATACATTTAGGTGTGCTATTCAAGTGGATAGGACTGTACATGGATTGTAGTTTTCATTTCTCAATTAAATTCACTGCTTGCCAAAATCAGGTCGATTTTGTTACTGTTACTATATGCAGAACATCCCAACAAAGCAAAATAATGTAAAAACTGTTTGTATGACTAACTTTTTCTCCATTTCATTTGCATTTTACTACTGGCATCGTTTGTTGGGATAAAATTTTAAACGTATCAACGTTCTCTCCTCAACGTTCTCACCACAACGTTCTATCCCAACGTTCTCACCACAACGTTCCCACCAGAATATTCTCTGTTGAAGTTCTGCCTATGATTTTGTTTAACTAAAGAAACATTTATATGCATAACTGCCGAGTAACGTACTGGTGGTCGAGTGCGTAGTGCGCTGGCTCTTGATCTTTTTCGCTTGTGTTCGAATTCCAATGAAGTAAGAAATATTGTATTTTTTTTATCATATTTTTTTTTTCTTCAAACTTATTGAAAACAATAAATTCTTAACATATCAATAAGATCTAATAAAAATAATCATTTATTTATTTAATTTCATATAAAATTCTATAAATATTTTTTTTTTACGATATTACATTTTCAACATTATTGGTGAATAAAAAAAAATTATATATACATGTTTCTTTTTATTAATCAACAATGTTGCAGTAAATACAGACTTTTGGTTTAACCGTTCCAAAAATTGAAGTTCGATGATAATTCCCAGGTAGTAATATTTGGAGTCAATAAATGAAAATATATTTTATTAACATAATTTAATTCAAAATCAAAAGTTGGCATCACTGAGTTAGATTTTGTATTGTATGGTGTTATTTTGTGTTGCCACAAAATCTAATAGAGAAAACTCCCTTTTAATTGTAAAAAAAATTATTTTCCAAATATGATAATATTTTAACAACAAAAAAAAAAAATTGAGAGAGCTTTTTCGCAATGAAGGTTAGGGTGAGCTATTTAATTTGCAAAAATTTTAAATTAATCGAGAGGTTATATCATATAACCGGAAACGCATGAATATAGGTATATAACCTAAATGCATGCCTATCAGCAACAACGATGTCCCAAAAGCAAACACCGAAACGTGTTTTCTTTTATCCGAAATAATAGAAAAGACGAAAACGATCTTTCCTCGTTGGAGTGCGAATTACTAATGTGAGAAAGCTTTTTAGACCAACTCTTGAAATAAACAAAAAACATCTGTTAAGCGGATCAACCCAAAGAATTTGCTGAAATAATTTGGTATTAAGTTTAACAAATTGTTTACTTTTTCAAATATATTGTTTACATTTATTATCAATACTCAAACCGAGGTGGAGGGTATCAAAGATTCGGCACAGCCGAATTTAACACTCTTACTTGTTTCATTTACATTTATTATCAAGACTCAAACCGAGGTGGACGGTATCAAAGATTCGGAATTTATCACTCTTACTAGTTTTTGTTTTATGTTCTGTGACCGTTCGTTTTTTACTGCGTTATGGGGCGTTAATGCGTAGCAGGGTTCGCAATTTATGTTCATTGGCATGAACAGTAAGAGTAAGAGTAAGAGGAAGAGTAAGAGTAAGAGTAAGAGTAAGAGTAAGAGTAAGAGTAAGAGTAAGAGTAAGAGTAAGAGTAAGAGTAAGAGTAAGAGTAAGAGTAAGAGTAAGAGTAAGAGTAAGAGTAAGAGTAAGAGTAAGAGTAAGAGTAAGAGTAAGAGTAAGAGTAAGAGTAAGAGTAAGAGTAAGAGTAAGAGTAAGAGTAAGAGTAAGAGTAAGAGTAAGAGTAAGAGTAAGAGTAAGAGTAAGAGTAAGAGTAAGAGTAAGAGTAAGAGTAAGAGTAAGAGTAAGAGTAAGAGTAAGAGTAAGAGTAAGAGTAAGAGTAAGAGTAAGAGTAAGAGTAAGAGTAAGAGTAAGAGTAAGAGTAAGAGTAAGAGTAAGAGTAAGAGTAAGAGTAAGAGTAAGAGTAAGAGTAAGAGTAAGAGTAAGAGTAAGAGTAAGAGTAAGAGTAAGAGTAAGAGTAAGAGTAAGAGTAAGAGTAAGAGTAAGAGTAAGAGTAAGAGTAAGAGTAAGAGTAAGAGTAAGAGTAAGAGTAAGAGTAGAGTAAGAGTAAGAGTAAGAGTAAGAGTAAGAGTAAGAGTAAGAGTAAGAGTAAGAGTAAGAGTAAGGGGAAGAGGAAGAGTAAGAGTAAGAGTAAGAGTAAGAGTAAGAGTAATATAAGAAGTAAGAGTAAGAGTAAGAGAAGAGTAAGAGTAAGAGTAAGAGTAAGAGTAAGAGTAAGAGTAAGAGTAAGAGTAAGAGTAAGAGTAAGAGTAAGAGTAAGAGTAAGAGTAAGAGTAAGAGTAAGAGTAAGAGTAAGAGTAAGAGTAAGAGTAAGAGTAAGAGTAAGAGTAAGAGTAAGAGTAAGAGTAAGAGTAAGAGTAAGAGTAAAAGAGTAAGAGTAAGAGTAAGAGTAAGAGTAAGAGTAAGAGTAAGAGTAAGAGTAAGAGTAAGAGTAAGAGTAAGAGTAAGAGTAAGAGTAAGAGTAAGAGTAAGAGTAAGAGTAAGAGTAAGAGTAAGAGTAAGAGTAAGAGTAAGAGTAAGAGTAAGAGTAAGAGTAAGAGTAAGAGTAAGAGTAAGAGTAAGAGTAAGAGTAAGAGTAAGAGTAAGAGTAAGAGTAAGAGTAAGAGTAAGAGTAAGAGTAAGAGTAAGAGTAAGAGTAAGAGTAAGAGTAAGAGTAAGAGTAAGAGTAAGAGTAAGAGTAAGAGTAAGAGTAAGAGTAAGAGTAAGAGTAAGAGTAAGAGTAAGAGTAAGAGTAAGAGTAAGAGTAAGAGTAAGAGTAAGAGTAAGAGTAAGAGTAAGAGTAAGAGTAAGAGTAAGAGTAAGAGTAAGAGTAAGAGTAAGAGTAAGAGTAAGAGTAAGAGTAAGAGTAAGAGTAAGAGTAAGAGTAAGAGTAAGAGTAAGAGTAAGAGTAAGAGTAAGAGTAAGAGTAAGAGTAGAGTAAGAGTAAGAGTAAGAGTAAGAGTAAGAGTAAGAGTAAGAGTAAGAGTAAGAGTAAGAGTAAGAGTAAGAGTAAGAGTAAGAGTAAGAGTAAGAGTAAGAGTAAGAGTAAGAGTAAGAGTAAGAGTAAGAGTAAGAGTAAGAGTAAGAGTAAGAGTAAGAGTAAGAGTAAGAGTAAGAGTAAGAGTAAGAGTAAGAGTAAGAGTAAGAGTAAGAGTAAGAGTAAGAGTAAGAGTAAGAGTAAGAGTAAGAGTAAGAGTAAGAGTAAGAGTAAGAGTAAGAGTAAGAGTAAGAGTAAGAGTAAGAGTAAGAGTAAGAGTAAGAGTAAGAGTAAGAGTAAGAGTAAGAGTAAGAGTAAGAGAGTAAGAGTAAGAGTAAGAGTAAGAGTAAGAGTAAGAGTAAGAGTAAGAGTAAGAGTAAGAGTAAGAGTAAGAGTAAGAGTAAGAGTAAGAGTAAGAGTAAGAGTAAGAGTAAGAGTAAGAGTAAGAGTAAGAGTAAGAGTAAGAGTAAGAGTAAGAGTAAGAGTAAGAGTAAGAGTAAGAGTAAGAGTAAGAGTAAGAGTAAGAGTAAGAGTAAGAGTAAGAGTAAGAGTAAGAGTAAGAGTAAGAGTAAGAGTAAGAGTAAGAGTAAGAGTAAGAGTAAGAGTAAGAGTAAGAGTAAGAGTAAGAGTAAGAGTAAGAGTAAGAGTAAGAGTAAGAGTAAGAGTAAGAGTAAGAGTAAGAGTAAGAGTAAGAGTAAGAGTAAGAGTAAGAGTAAGAGTAAGAGTAAGAGTAAGTAGAGTAAGAGTAAGAGTAAGAGTAAGAGTAAGAGTAAGAGTAAGAGTAAGAGTAAGAGTAAGAGTAAGAGTAAGAGTAAGAGTAAGAGTAAGAGTAGAGTGAGAGTAAGAGTAAGAGTAAGAGTAAGAGTAAGAGTGAGAGTAAGAGTAAGAGTAAGAGTAAGAGTAAGAGTAAGAGTAAGAGTAAGAGTAAGAGTAAGAGTAAGAGTAAGAGTAAGAGTAAGAGTAAGAGTAAGAGTAAGAGTAAGAGTAAGAGTAAGAGTAAGAGTAAGAGTGAGAGTAAGAGTGAGAGTAAGAGTAAGAGTAAGAGTAAGAGTAAGAGTAAGAGTAAGAGTAAGAGTAAGAGTAAGAGTGAGAGTAAGAGTAAGAGTAAGAGTAAGAGTAAGAGTAAGAGTAAGAGTAAGAGTAAGAGTAAGAGTAAGAGTAAGAGTAAGAGTAAGAGTAAGAGTAAGAGTAAGAGTAAGAGTAAAAGTAAGAGTAGGAGTAAGAGTAAGAGTAAGAGTGAGAGTAAGAGTAAGAGTAAGTGAATATACGGGTTCGAGGGGGATAGTTTAAGGAGATATTGCCAGGTAAATATAAGTTTTGCAATTAAAACGTTATAATATTTTATTTTGATAACCTTTTGGTTTTATAATTATTTGCTATAGGTATTTATTATATTTATTTGTGATGAATGTTTGTTCACGAGACTTATGTATGTTGTTTGTTAGATGAAAATGTTGTGTTGTCTATGACGATTACTTGTAGAAGTTGTGTTGTCTGTTTTTTGTTTTATGTTCTGTGACCGTACGTTTTTTGCTGCGTTATGGGGCGTTAATGCGTAGCAGGGTTCGCAATTTATGTTCATTGGCATGAACATTCTCCCGGCCTTGACATCCTGTAAAAATAAATAGTAAGTTTGCATTTTAGTAGGTTGTGGCAAATTCATATTTAAATTAATTAAGTGGGTTTAAAAATACTTGGTAGTGTAGGGTGTTTTAACGGGAGAACGATCCCATAATTAGCCATCCCAAGGCCTAGTCCTGTGCAATTAATGAAGAGCCATCTATGTGATTGATGTTGGACCTTAATACTGTGGTGTTGAGGTCACCACCAATTTCCAAAACAATTGGCGAGTTAGAGTAGAACTCTGGGTCAGCCAGGGATATACGGCTAAATTTTTCCTTTAAATTGGCATTTAAAGGACTGTCGTAGAGGCTTCTGGGCAACTCGTCAGTGGATATCATGCAAACTTCGAACCGTTCCGAGGACGAAGTGTTCGCTGCGATGATCACTTTTGAGTATACCCTTGAGTCTATCTTGAAAGTTTTTTTCCGAGATCTCTGATGAGGGAGCTAGCTATCCGGGAGGTTGTGAGACTCGGATTCAATACGGCTCGAGGGTAGCGGGTACCATTCGCCGATATCAATTGAACCACGGCTGTTGGCACCAATGTTCTGGTCATCGGGGCGAGTGTAGATGAGGATGCCTGAGAGTTGTCGCGCACCGAAGTGGTAAAGGTAGTGATGGTCGTACGTAGCTTGGTTGACGATGAACGTTCGAGAACTATACCCTTCAAAATATTTTTATGGCCGTGTAACACTGTATGGTGTTTTGCATGACATATACGGCATCGCTCCTTATTGGTGCATTTCTCCAACAAATGGTTTCTTGCCAGGCAATTAACGCAATAGTGCAGCTTCACAACCGTTCGGTATTTTTCAGCCAAGTTCATCTGAGTGAACTTTTTGCAATTGAGATTACGACCGGATCTTTTGCGGCTCTGCTGGTTAGTAGCTTGATTTTGACGGCGGTTTTGGCGGTTGTTGTTTCTTGGTGCCATTTTGCTGTATAAGAAAATTTTTTAAAATGTGAATTCAATGAATGGTGTTATGAGTATGAGTGACGGGTTGATATATATGGTGAATCACTATGACGAACATCAAAAGGTTGGGTAAAAACTGCGAAATTATTGTTCAGAATCTTAGAAGGTAAATTATAGTTAGAAGGGTTATAAGTGATCCAACATTTATGAATTAATTTTGGTGAGTATAAGTCAGTGTATGAGTAGTGTTAAGGGTTAGTGAACAAGTGGTATTAGTTGTAAACTAGTTAGAGGGTAAAACTACAACTTTGGTTATAGGTCGAGTTAAATTCCCCGTTGCGGTTCTCAAGTCAACTACTCGTACTCGTCCGTCGGAACCTGGGTGTACCTTTATTACATGACCTAAAGACCATTCATTAGGGGTATATTGTCTTGTTTTATGACAACAATATCGTCTACTTCAATTTGACGTTGAGGGGTTTTCCACTTGTATCGCTTGTGTAATTCTTTAAGGTATTCATCTTTCCATCTTCTACAGAAGGGATGTGTTGAATCCTAAGCTTTTGCCATCTATTTGCTAAAGTTATGTTTTGATCATTAAGATCTGGTTCAGCAGGGGTGAGTAAAGCTGATCCAATTAAAAAGTGACCTGGGGTTAAAGGGTTCCAAATCTTGAGGGTTTTCGTTTGACGGGCTGAGTGGTCTAGAGTTGAGACATCCTTCAATACGGGTAAGTAGGGTTGCTATCTCTTCAAAAGTGTATTTCTGGATGTTGGATTTTTTGAGATGAGCTTTGAAGCTTTTTACAGCAGCTTCCCATAATCCTCCCATGTGTGGAGCTCCTGGCGGAATAAAATGCCATATCTAGTTTTGAAAACTTTGGGTAGAAACTACAGAATCTCTGAGAGTTTTTAAAAATTCTTGCCGCTCTTTCTTCAACAACTTACAAGCACCTATGAAATTTGTGCCGATGTCGGAATAAATAGTGGCAGGGCATCCCCGCCTCGAAAAAAATCGGGCAAATGCTGTCATAAATGCTTAGGTAGAGAGGTCTGAAGTGGGTTCCAGGTAAATGGCTTTTGTTGCAAAGAAAACAAAAACACATACATAACCTTTTGTGATTTTGCATGCTCGTCCAGTGCTTGACGATTTTTACACCTCGTACAAGGTGAACATTTTCTGATGACACAGCTTATTACATTTTGGAGCTTCGGAATCCAATAACCTGAACGAATTAATCTCAGCATTACTTGATCTCCTCCGTGTAGTGTTATTATATGAACGTGGTTCGTTAATAGTTTGGCAAAAAAGCTAGAGTAGGGTATTAAAATTGGGTGTCGTTCATCATACGACAAGCAATTAGAGCTTGCCAATCTTCCGTTTGCACGCATTATGCCTTTGGAGTCTAAAAAGGGTGTAAGGGTAAGAAGAGTACTTTTTCTGGGTATTGGGGTTTTCTTCTTTAAACATTCATATTCTTCTTTAAAATAAAGAGTCTGACATAAATTTATAAGTTTATTCTTTGTTGATTTTATCTCGTGTGCTTCGAGTTGAATGCTTGGATCGTTTTACGATCAAGAGTAAGTCTTTCAATACGAATTGTGTTTTTATGGGTAAATGAGATGCGATCAACAAATCCATAAACATATGATGAGACTCGAAGGGCTCTAGACCATTTAGAAAACCTTTCAAGAATGTCTGGGTGAGTATCGATCGTATTATCTAAGAATTTCCTTTTATTGGCTGGGTGAGTATTGACGGTAATCGTAAAGGTTTTTATAATTTTAGCTTCAGCTTGAGTAATAACATTTTTTCTTTTTATTGGCCATTTTGATTCGGGTTCTTTAAGTCCCGTTGGTCCATTCCACCAAAGGGAATCATCCTTCAATTCTTCAGCATTGCAACCTCGACTAGCAACATCAGCAGGGTTGTCGTGGGACCCAACGTGGTTCCAGTTCTCCACTCTAACTGTGCGAGAAATAGCTGATACGCGGTTTACAACAAATGTGTTCCACGTGTTTGGTTGCTTATTGAGCCAAGCTAGAACAATAGACGAATCAGACCAAAAATACGTTTGGCATTTGAGTAAATCAAGCTGATCGAGTAAATTATGTACCATTTTTGCCAGTAAAACAGCACCACAAAGTTCTAATTTGGGCAGTGACAGAACTTTGATGAGTGCAACTCTCGTCTTAGCAAAGAGTAGGGTTACGGATATTGGACCGTTTATGGGTGTAACTCGTGCATATAAAACTGCAGAGTATGCTTTTTCAGAAGCATCTGAAAAGCCATGGAATTCAATTTGAGTTGAGGGTGTAAATTGAATCCACCTCGGAATACGAATTATATTTATGCTATCGTAATATTTCAAAAAATATTGCCATTTTATAAGGGTAAGGGGTTTGATACATTCCTTCCAAGGTGTGTTATCTTGCCAGACTTCCTGCATAATAATCTCAGCAGAAATAACAATCGGCGCTAACCAACCAGCTGGGTCAAAAAGACGCGCAATATCAGATAAAACTGTACGCTTTGTGTATCCTGCTTTTTTCTCGATTATGGGTGGATTGAAGTAAAATACATCTTCTCTCGCGTTCCAGAGTATTCCAAGAGTTTTAGCATTATTTAACTCTGGAAGGGTGACTAAATCAATATCGAGTAACTGGTCTTTGGGTAGTTGGGTTAATAGATCAGCAGTATTGGAAATCCATTTCTTAATGGAAACCCAGCCGATTCTAATACAACGTTCAGTTCCTTTTGAGCTTTTTAGCATCGTTAAGAGTATGCGCTCCAGCTAAAACATCATCAACGTACATATAATTTTTCAAAATTTGTGAAGCAATTGGGTGGGTGATTTGTACGTTTTTAGCTAGTTCATGTGGGGTACGAATATGGCGCGCAATTAACTCCAAATGTAACTGTTTGAAGTTCATAAACTTTAATGGGTTCGTTGACACTTTTACGAAATAGTATTCGCTGATAGGGTGTATGGGTAGTATTCAATAAGATCTGCCTATATATTTTCGTAATATCGACATTAAAAACGATCTTATAAAAGCGCCATTTTAACATTAATACAACTAAATCTTGTTGTAGGGTAGGACCAGTGTATATTGCGTCATTTAAACTGTTTCCGTTCGAGGTTTTGCTTGACGCATTAAAAACCACTCGAACTTTTGTCGTAACACGATCGGGTTTTACAACATCATGATGGGGTAGGTAATAATAATTGGTTGAAGAAGTATTTGCGTTGTAGGGTATATGTTTCATATGACCTAAGTCAATATATTCTTTTACCACGTTATCATATTCTTGCTTTAAATCGGGTTTTTTCATTAAATTTTTCTCATTTCTTAGAAATTGCGCCATTGCTACATGGCGTGAGTTTCCTAACTCCACCTGGAAGGTCCGAAATGGAAGATCAACTTGATAACGGCCATTTTGTAGACGACGGGTAGTTTTTGTGTAAGTTTCTTCACAGATAGAATCTTCAAAGGATTCAATGGGTGTTTTAGGTACTTCTTCAACTTCCCAAAATTTGGTCAAAAATTTGTCGAGTGTGACCGAACTAAAATAAAACACAACGGTTTGGGGTCTGTGCAATTCTGCAACGGGTCCAACGGGTCCAGCGGATCCAACCAAACTCCGTTTCTTGAGCTATTAGTGTGTTAAGAATACTTTTCTTAACACCAGATTTTAAAATCTGTGGGTACGAGTCGCTGGCAATTATGAAATAAATGGGTCTGCTTTCATAGAATATTTGGTCAGCCAGCTGAATATTTTCCAAGTCTTTAATAATGTCTGGGTTAATGTTTTGAGTGGGTAAGTTTCGAGTAAGGGTTTTTACGACAATTGCTTGGATTTTCAGACTAAACTCTTTGTGGGTATTGGATCGCAACGTAACATCGCACATTTTATTTGATCGTGCTGAGACAACCTCATTCAATCCTGAGATTGCAGCAACAATGGGTATTGTGGGTAACTGTAATTTGCGTCTGAGCTGGTCAGAAATAAATGAAAAGTCTGACGCTGGGTCTATAAGAGTTCTTGCGGGGAACAGCGAACCATGCACTTCTACATTCAGAACTGCTGTCCCTAATAACTTTTTTTCGGTCATCTAAATGGGGTTTACTCGATTGGGTAACTGTAGAGAAAGATTGTGATGATGTTGAGGGTAGAACGTCATTTTAGGTTTGGGTATTTGTGTTTGATAATGGTTTGCGCAAAAGGGTATTATGTCGTCCTCCACAATGTCTACATGTAAATGAACTACGACATTCTTTAATAGAGTGAGCAATGGCTAGACGATTAAAACAAAAACCGTTCTTTTTCACAAATTCATCTCTCTCATTTACTCCCATGGAGATAAAGGATGAGCATTCTCTGAGGGTGTGTTTGTTTTTGCATAGTTTGCAAACTGAGCCATCTGGCCTATTTGTTTTTGGGTGGGTTTGGGTAGGGTTCGAGACTTTGTGTTCATTTTGAAATTTTTTGTGTGAACTATTGTCCTTCCTTTGCTCTTGGGTTATATTGTGGAAAGTATTCCTTTTTTCTCGAACTGATTCCTGTTATCAGAGAACTGATTGGGTTTAGGGTAAGAGTAGGAATTCTTGATATCATTCACTAATTCAAGTCCCTTATATTTGTTTGTTAAAAACAAGTTCATTTCAGTCCAACAGGGTATAACTGAACTATCTTTCAGGGATTTTCGAAATCTTCTAGGCTTTCTCGGGGAAATTTGGACGAACAAATATATACAAAAATAGGGTCCCAATTATGTGTATCTACATCTAAAATATTTAGATTTGAAATACACCCATTTATCTTTCTCTGTAATTTTCTAACTGAAACTCTGCATTGGACAGTAACTGAGGGTAAATTGAAAAGTGTTTTCAGCTGTGCATTTACTTGCATTCTTTGGTTCTCATATTGAGCAACCAATTGTGACCAGGCTATAACAAAGCCTTCATTGGACAAGGATGCGTTATCTACAATCTCTTTGGCTTCGCCTCGTGTTTTTTCTTTCAGGTAAAAAAGTTTTTCAACTCCACTCAATCGTGTGTTATTACCGTACATGGCTTTAAACATGTCTCCAAAGGAAGCCCAGAATCTAAAGTTGCCACTAAAAACCTGTAGATCGCAAGGACTTACGCCAAAATTAACTGGTATAGGGTTGGTAAGAGTTGAGGGTTTGTCCTGTTGTTTTTGAACGGCTTCAATTGCTTCCTCTATCGATACTGAGCGAGTTCTGAACCACTTTTTAGCCTTCATGTATACGCCAGTGATATCGTCCATGATAATCGTAGCTTCCTCTTTAGGGTCATCCATGAGTGGACATTCTCTGATGCGCTCATATCGGGTACAAATTTTATTATAAACTTCTTCCAGCTCTCTTTTTTGACACTTGAGAGTGGCCAAAGAAGGAGTTTTCCTTTCGGAAGAAGATTTTTTAAATTCTTCAAAAGACCACAAATCTAATTTGATAATGCTGGAGAGACCGGCGGCCAAATTTTTTAAAGACATTTTGTGGATAGTAAGGGTAATAAAAAGGGGTGTAAATGTGGTGAAAGGGTTAAAGGTGTTACGTGCCCCAAAGGCACTGTAGTGGTGATGCCAGCTAGCTCAGTTTGGCTCTTTGGGTCTGGTTCCAACCCACCACTACAGCCCAGGGACAAGCACAATTAAATAAAAGAAATGCAAAAAAAAAAACTACACAGACACAAACCACGGACAGTTAAGAGGGAGGACGAGATAACATGTCCCCCACATTGCCCTCCCAACCTAAGTCACTTAAGTCCTTCAAAAAAAATCAGGCGACCCCCATACCCTCACACACTTACTCATCCACTTACCACATCCTCTTACTTCACCACACAAAAGAAATTTACACCGAACACATAGTTTTAAACTTAAAATTATTCACATTATTTATTCTTAATTATTAAACGTTAATACAAACAAAAAAAAAAATCAAACCTTTAAAAATTGCGACACTAACAACACGAATTTTAACTTTTAATTACACTTTTGAAAACGTAAACTACCTTATATCTTCTATAACCCTAACATTAACACTATTTGATTTTCTTAACTCTTAAAGAAATTTATTTTACGTTTCCAAAACTAATTTTACATTCTTTCCAGACTCAATTTTTTATTTGGCTTCAGGGACCAGTTTAACAATTTATATAATCTCTTTTTTCTTTTTTTTAGGTTTCTTTCGACAAATATCTTTCACAAATTTTTTTATGTTAAATTTTTATCTTTCGCTCTGGACACAATTCAATAAGTTTCATAATTTCATTCAATTCTTTCTTTTTTCTTTTTTTTGCTTTGGTTAAAATTTTAATAAATAATTTCACGCTGTATTCAGACTGATTTTTGTATTCGTATTTTGTATTTCAGGGTAGAATTTAATTTCCGTTTTCTCCTTGCAACTTAACGATTTTTACACCTTCTGCTTAACAGGCCACGTACAAGGACACACATAAAAAGATTACCTGTCTAATCTGGAACATTGACAAAATTTTCTCACTTGGGCTTATTGATTGTGAAAACCAGTACCCCCACTTTATCCCGAACGGCATTTATCCTGGGAATATCCAAAAAAAACCCTCCTAGTAGGTCGTAGCCTTTCCTTCCTCCAGCAAAGACCTTTAAGGAAAGATGCTTTTAATCCTCCACTTATTTTTTTACACTAACTTATTTTTCTCAATCGACACTCACCTTAGTTTACTTTCACTTTTGCTTTCTACCACCCGCTTACACTTTAAACTATATAAATACTTTCTTATTTCACACTTTCACTACTTTTCTCTTCTAATTTAAAACTTTGCTGGTCGGCGCCTTAATTAGCAATGATCTCACAAGTATGCCTGAGTTTAGCTTCAGCCCACAAACCTGCATGACCTTCCAGGATTTTCTATACACTAGTTTGTCAACTTTCCTTCCCTCTTTCTCTAATTTCTATAGTTATCCTTTTTCCTTGAATAATTCTAGATGGTTCTATATTTTCCTTTTTATTTCCTTTCCGATCGCAGCCATCAGCCATATTAACCATTTCAACTATAGGAAACAAAAATCAAAACAAACCGTCATTTCATTCATAATTTCAGATGTTTTTCTGTTTTCTGTTTCTCATAGTGTATTAACCTCACCGTCTGGCAACGCCATTTACGATAGATTCCACACTTCGACAAATACCACACCCAACGTCAGAGCAAACACATAAAGAAAGACACATGGGGTAATTATATACTTTCTTTGGTAATTTTTATATTTTCTGATCCTAATTCTTTATTTCTTTTCATACCGCTTAGGCCAATAGCCGACATCAAACTTAATGGCACATTAACACGGGTAAGTGGTCGTTCCCCTCCCTTTTTGTGTTTCCAAAACATTAACCTGCCATTTTCCTTATATTTCAGGGACACACCAAAATACCTACATCACATATATCCAGCCGCAACAAAAGATCCAAAACTACCAGAAAAGACACACATTTGGTGAATTTGTGGAAATATAAGATCTTTAATTTATATTTTTAATTATGGCTGCTGCAGAACAAGCAATACAATGCATTCGTGTTCTACAAAATTTACAGACGTTAATGGATTTATATGAAGATTATAATGATGAATAGTCCAAAAAAAAAAAAAATAAACAAAAAAAATGTCATAAAGTCTACCCAGATTGAAAAACATGCTCTTGGAGGACATTGCATGGAAGAGAAATGAAGATAAATATACTTTTTGCCTTATAAGTATGGAAAATTTTGAAGAGATTGTTGAAATGGTAATTGTAGTTAATATAATCACAGAGCAATAGTAATTTTCTAATTATATTTAATGTAATTGGAGCCTGATTTAAAAAAAAGTAATGAAATATCGACATGTAAAAGTTCTGTCCGAATGCGTGTTGCCATTACCGTACGATATTTAATTGTTGGAGACTCATATCGGACTTAGGAACAACTATCGCTTGTATCTCGTAAAACTATTTGTAAAATTGTGCCGCAAGTATTAAAAGCTTCAACCGAAGTCTTGAAAGATGACCCTTTAATGGTTAAAATAATTCAAATATATATTTTTAATCCCTTCTGTATCCAAATTTGAAGAATGAAATCTAAAAACAATATATTTTTTCTTAATTTTTTTGGAATTTTCAACGACAGTAAATTGCGTATCAGCATCTAATATCGATAGTTGTTATACTCAACACACTTTGGTTTGGGTCCTTTTTTAGAATATAAGTAGACTTAGTATCCCATAGAGGGACATTTTTCGGTTACATATTCAAAGTTTACTTAACAGGTTCATTACATATTTTTGAGTGTTTCTTTGTATACTAAAGATATTTTGATCCGAATTATAAAATATGTTTTTCCCGTCAAAAGGATGATAGCTGGTACACGAGTGCAAAAGCATTTTGATCTATGATCTACTTAAAATTTTATAAACTCAGATGTACTAAAACCAATTTATTCAATTTGCAACGTAAACAGTGTAAGACCCGAAATACTATCTCACACCGATTACGAAATAAAGTCACTGAACTTTGACAGCTCCACATCCCGCCGCAACAAAGGTGAGAGAAATCTAGCACAAAAAATTAACCGCTATTGGGTAAATTGTATGGGAAAAAAAAATTGGTAAAAGAATAAAATTTTGTACCAGCCGAAAAATTTGCTATTGGATATTTTACACTATGTGATACACGCTACACAATGTAAGCGGCAATATCAATTTATAGAACGAATTATCAAAATAAATTTTTCAAAAACTATGTAAAGGGTGGGTGGGTAGTGAAAAAAAAATTTTTTTCTTTATAATGGTATATTTCTCTATAAATCTGGTTTAATGTGTGTTTTTTTTTCGTAAGTTGTATAATGTTCAACTTACCTTGTTTGCTGGGGGTAGGGTACAAACCTTTACAAGAGTAACTTACGCTCTTGTTTTTTTAACGTCTCTTTTTGTGCTAAGCCTCCTGTAATGTTACTTGGTGCGTTAATGGTACTGTGTGTTTTTTGTTGTAATATTGTTACAATTTGTGTTATATATGTAGATGTTATGTATAATGTGTTATTAAACTAGCACGAAAGCCTAGAACAAGTTTTGTTAGTGTTTTGGGTAACTAAATACTTTAATGTGTATTGTTTTTGTTTCTTTTTAACTCAGTGAAGATTTTAATATGTATGTAAATGGCTTATGTTTGTAATTATTTTTATAATATAATAAAATTTAGTATTTAAAAAAAAAAACTATATTATCTTTATTTAATTTAATATTAGATTTAATTTGTGAAAATTGTGATCTTTATTTTTTAACTTTATGTGTAGATTATTGCGCTATATAGTTATACGTATTGTTAGTGTTATGATTTTATTGTCCCACAATATATCGTTTTTAAGGTGTTGCGAAATTTTTTTTTTGTGTCACTGTTCACTTTTTTTTTTTTTTGCTATGTTGTATATTTAATATTTTTGTGGCTATTGTTCTTGTATTTAACAACTGAGTGTATGTCTTTTATTTTTCAGTAAAATTTTAGCAAATTAATTAATAAAATGTTATTTGGTTTTATTATTGTTTTCAAGTTCCATAAATACTTTTGATCCAAATAACATTAAAAATTTCGATACAAGGGTAGAGTAAAAAATTTAATTTATTTCCTTCAAAAAAATGTTTTAATATGTTTGTACGGATGTATTTTTTAAGTTTATTTTAAAACACTCTTTTATTTAACTTACATTTTTCTCCCAATAATTTTTAAGGGTGGGTTTTTTATTTTACTGCTTTTGAGTAGATATATTTTTTGTTTTAAATTTTTATTATTTTTAACGCAAATATTTTAGGAGTTTCAAATTATATTTTTTGCACTGTTTATTATTTTAATTTGTGGCTATAATTGTAGTCGTTAGTTACTTTTTTTTTTAATTTTATATGTATATTTTTTGAAACTGTTTTAAAAACTGTTATTTTTTGCACATACATATATTTTAATTTTCTTTAACTTTATGTAAAGTAGCACTGTTTCACTTACGAAGGACCATGAATATACGGGTTCGAGAGGGATAGATTAAGGGGTCAACAAACCTTGGGTATTTAAAAATATTGCCAGTTAAATACAAGTTTTGCAATTCAAACGTTATAATATTTTATTTTGGTAACCTTTTATATTTTATAATTATTTGTTATATTTATTATAATTTATTTGTGATGAATGTTTGTTCACGAGGCTTATGTTGTTTGTTAGATGAAAATGTTGTGTTGTCTATGACGATTACTTGTAGAAGTTTTTTTTTTATCTTTTTTTGTTTTATGTTCTGTGACCGTTCTTTGTTGCTGCGTTATGGGGCGTTAATGCGTAGCAGTGTTCGCAATTTATGTTCATTGGCATGAACAAAAACCAAAAATAATCAAGTCCGATAATAATTGAGTGTTTGGAGTCAATATATGTAAATATATTTTTTTTAAATAGTATAATTCAAAATTACTTTGCCACTGATGATTTTCTTCTTTCAAAAGTTGGCATCACTGGGTAAGATTTTGTATTGTATTTTTTTATGTAAAAAAGCTTTAATTCTCCATATTTTCAAAATATGGGAATATTTTAACAAAAAAATTGAGAGAGCTTTATAGACCCCTTTAGCAAATAAACAAAAATCAGCTGTTAAGCGGATCGAAACCAAAGACAATATAAATAAATGTCAAAGAAATATGGAAGCAAAAGAAATCTTATTTACCCAATGTTGAAATTCTCAATAATATATTCCCATATTTTAACTTTCACGAACGTTTAAAATTAACCCGTCTCTGTAAAATTAAAATTAACCCGTGTCTAAAGTATAAAGAACAAGAAGTTATCCGAACACCAAATAATTATATTTTAACTAACAGAATAAATAGTGATTGTTTGGAATTGAAAGTATTGTAAAAACACGAATAGTATTGAATTACGGCGAGTTAGATGAGTTTTTAAGTTTAAACTTTTGTTGAAACTTCGTTCAGTGCATCAACCATACACACATTTTGATATTAAATATGAATTTCCAAATTTGACTTTTGTTGAAGGCGCCATAACGAATGAAGGATTTAACACGCTGTCCACCTTTTGTCCACAATTGTAAAAATTATGTTTAAAAAGTTGTGTAACGTCAATGGGAAAATCTAATAAGAAACGAAAACGCATATTGTAATGTTTTCAGCAGCAAATTGTCAACATTTGCGAGATCAATTGGATGTTACATTGAACAATCTACTGAGAGTGCTTGCTTGTTTTGTTTCTACATTGAAAGAACATTATTTAATACTCTAACTTAAATAATTACTTATTTTTAAAGAACTTTATTTTAAAATTCATGAATTACAAAAGAGAACTAGTAAAATAAAAATGTATTTGACTAAATACAATTAATTGAAAATAAAAATAATTTACTAGAAAACTTTTCAGCGAAAAAAGTGATTACCACAATGTTATTATGGTAGAGAATTGCATTTGTTTCGACCAAGCATCACTACATTTGAACTTATATTCACAATGAATATAAGTGCAAGCGACACTTTCAAAAGCCGTTCACAACGCAAGCAACATATATTCGGAAATGAGTTCGAATCAACAGCTGACTGACAGATTGTTTGCATTTTGTAAAGTAAATTAATTGTGAACAGCAAGAAATGGAAAATTGTGGTGTAAATGAAGAAGTGGTAATTAGAAAAAAAAACATATTTTCTAATTAATACGTGAACCAAATATATTTATAGGCTGTTGCAAATCGTACCCAGCAACAACTACTACTTTCAAGACACAACATGCGCGTTTTTGTTGTGGCCCAGTTAGTGGGTCTATCCGCAATATTGTTAAAAAGAATGAAAACAAAAGACGCTGGTGGATCCGCGATACACTTCAAAAGAGAGATAACTTTGGAGATGGCACTAATCTGGTCCGGGAAATGAGGTTGAAAGACAGCGAAAGTTTTTGTAACTTTGTTAGGATGACTGGCGTCCAATTTGATTTGCTTCTACATAAAGTTGGTCCATTATTAAGCAAGAAATCTATCCGTAGACCAATAAGTGAGCGTGTGAGGCTACTGGTAACTCTAAGGTAAAGACTAGCGTGCGCATTTTGCACGTGATTGTAGTTGAAATGAAAATAATATGAAAAAAATTATTTTATAGAATTGTAGCCACAGGTATGAGCTATTCATCTCTGTCCTACGCCTTCCGTATCGGAAAGTCGATTATACATAATATAATAAAGGAAACAACGGAATCAATATGGTTAGCACTTAATGCAGAATTTATTCCGAAACCTAACAACGAAAGCCTGAAGTTTATAGCCGAACAATTTTTGGCAAAAACTGGAATGCCAAACTCTATTGGAGCCATAGACGGAAAGCATTGCGTAATTCAATGTCCACCGAATAGTGGATCATTATTCTTTAATTACGATAAGACATTTTCAATTGTTCTCCTAGCAGTTTGTATGGATCTGAATCTGATGGTATGTTTTTTAATATAATATATAATAAATTCTTAAACTTTTTGTTCATAGGAGGAGTTCTAAAACGGACTGATTTTGGCCAAGATTTGTTACATATTCGTGTGAATTTGCCCCAAGACGCAGAGCTACCTGATAGTATTATAAAATGTCCATTTTATTTTGTTGGCGATGAAGCTTTTCCCATTTGATTCGTCCATATGGCGGAAGAGAACTTTCGTCCGCTAAACGCTACTTCAACACGCGCTTATCTTCTGCTAGAAGAACAATAGAAAACAGTTTCGGGATATTAGCCAGTAAATTTAGAATCTACCACACTGTCATAAATGCAAGTTGCGAAACTGCATCTTCCATCGTTCGCTGAACTGTGCTTCTTCATAGCTTCATTTTAAAAACAAAAGCTACCACTACTGCCTTCAGTGAAAATGTAAATATCGAGAGCAATGATAATATGAGCAATTGGCAGAATGTATCACAACTGGGATCGAATCACGCTGGCCATGAGGTACAACAGTTACGAGAAACTCTTAAGGAATATTTATATAACCCACACATTTAACTGAACAATAATAATCGACTATTTAATTCATTTTTTTTATTTAAAAACAAAACCATAAAAAAGTAAATATAATAAACTAATAATTAAATCGAAGCTTTGTGGCCACTTTCATAAGCTCCTTCTCACATGCCTCGGCTACATCCTTGTTTAATTTGCCCAAGGTTTCCACTATAAAATCAACAACCGCCGAGTGATATTTGGGAGACAAAGTCGGCTCTACTGACTGTGACACAGGTGGCTCTACACATGACATTAGCTTATTTGTTAAGTCTTCAAATATGTCCTCGACATGTCTTTTTGCCTTTTTTGGCGCTCTGGTTTGGGAAAATGTAGGCGACGGTGTACTGCAATCAGTTACGGGAGATGGGGTTGATGTAGTTTGGGGTTGATGTAGTTTGTTGAGATCCTTGTTGTTCAATTGTGCTAAACAATTCGTTTTCTATAATACTGCGATCCTATGATTCTAGGGAGAAGAAACCACAGTTGTCTGTTGAAATTCCAGTGTTGTCAGCACATCACGCAAGAGAATCAGAGGCTCTTGAGGAAAAATTATGTATAAAAATATTACACTCGTTTTTTGAAAGCATTGTCCAAAAACTGTAAGTGCTTAAAAAACACCCATTTCTCCTTACCGTAAGCTCCAGCACCACTTCTATTAGCAGCATTTTCACGATCCTTTTGCCTCCTATACTTGTCCCTCAATGCCTTAAATTTTTAGCCTTTTCACCTATATTTACAAAAAAAAAAATATTAAAAAAAGTACTCTGTGTTACTTCTTCATATAACGAACATAATTACTTACCGGTTAGACCAAATGTTTTCCCAACTTCATCCCAGACCACGTTTCGCTGTACCATGTCCTTGTATCCATGGGAACTAATATTCCACAAGTTCTCGTGCCCTTGAGCTATTTCAATATACTTGAATGTGTCGGCTTCATTCATTTTTAAATTTTAATTGCTGACCAAAAAACAAACAAACAATAACACATGTTTTCTTCGAATGCATATGTTTTTTAACTTATGTTTTCTTAGAATGCAACCGACAGAGTTGTATTTTGAATATTAATAAAATGTAGAAATATGTGAAATATTTATAATTATAATATTGTACAGATAATATTATAACATAAATGACATTTTTTTTAACAAACAATTTTCATTTTCATTGATAATTCTTAGTTTAAATGTCAAATTCGAAAACAGCGCTATCTAGTACCAAATGGAAACAACTACTTTCGAACAAATATGTTGCTGGAGTAGGAATAGACCAACTTCAGCGACAAATGTGAGTTACATTTTCGTAAAAAAAACGAGTGGCACTTATGTCAAATTCTGTGTGTGAGAACGAGATGGCATGAAAAATGTAACTGCCGCCTCACAGTGGCTGAAAATCATTTTTCATTGGCCAAAATTCTGTAACTTTTGAACCGATCAAAATATTTTAGTACTGTTTTTTTTAATAGATAGATAGATAGTTGATCTTGACTCAGTGTGAATTTCATTTAAATTGATTGAGTACTTTTTAAGGAATTCTAGGTCAAAGTTTAACTTTTGATTTTTTTTAACTTTTAGTGTGATATATGTTTTTTTTTATTTATTTTTATTTATTAGAAAGTGTCATATTTGGAGTTAAATAATTATTATAAACATTTTTTGTAATAATGAAATTTTTTTAATGCTTACACTCAAAAAAATTTTTACACTCAAAAAAATTTTTACACGCAACAAAATAGTAAAATTCACTAGAAATTTAACTAGTATTACTAAAAAATTAAAAATGTTTGCTATCAAATTTGCAATTTGCTGACACTCAAGGAATATTATTATTACTACAGAAAAATTTATTAGTGTTTGCTGCCTAATTTGTTACACTAGCTAAATAAATCTGCTAAACATTAGCGCAATGATTCTAATTTTTTTTTTAATTTTGATATGAAAATATGGGTTCTTATTTTTTGAATCTTTCTTATCTATTAAAACATTGCATTCATATGTGGGAAACCTTTTAAGAATAAAAACTGCAATAGATTTAAATAGCATTTGTAACAATGGTAGGTTCTGTTTATTATTATTTTTTACTAATACTATGTTTTTCGTACTTAAATAACAATGAAAGGCAATTATAATTATTATTCATTAGACTCAAATATTGATTGCAAATATTCCATATTTTGTTCTGTGCTATTTCTGTTCTTTAGTAGTTTTTTGGCTTCTTCATCTAAATCCCGATGTTCCACTTTCCATTGATTTCGAATACTGGAGATGAACGGATCTGACGTTGCCAATAATATATTAAATAGATCTTCATTTGTGGAATTTCGTGACATTTTTCTAGTATTGTGCTGTCTATAAAATCTGTAATCCTTGTTCCTTTTTTCCTGAGCCTCCTCTGATAGATCTCCAAGTGGCACCAAATGATATTTAATGACATCTTCTCCATGATAAAGGATTTTGTGGACTGTTGCAGACATATTTCTCCATGGGTAGTTGGTTGTATATATTTTTGCAGTTTCCTTAGCATAATCTCCAAATTTTCTAGAGTCAATTTCTTCATTGCACGCAAGTACTTCTAGGATTATTTTAAATCTGAAAATAAGGTTTAAATCCACTCCTGTTATTTCAGATGCTGTTTCTGGATCTGAAAAGAATCTTCTTGCGGTATTGCCATCATTTGTATTGCCTGACCCTTGTTTTGGCTGATCTATAATCAATCCAAATTTGCGATATTCATCTTGAACATGTTTCTTTTTTGAACTTCTTAACTCTTTGTTGGTTTCGTTGTTTCTTATTGATCCTGAAGGCCCGAAATCCAAATCATAACTGATTTTTAGTATGTGTTCCATAAGTCGTATTCTTGCATGTAGTGGTGATAATCCAAATTCGAAGGCATCGGTATTATCGAATGATTTTGTCGGGACTTGGTTTAATTGGCTTGATGTTGCTTGGCATATAATGCAGCTGGATGCAGCCTTCGTGTTAGTCAAAGCCTGACCTACTTTTCCATCTATCATTGTCAGCACTAATTGGTAGCTTACTTCAATTTGCTGCCCATCTAACTGTAATTGTAATGGCTGTAGTGTTGCTATTTGGGCCTTGATATCACTAACTTCTTTGTTAATGGCATCATGACTTTCTTTTTTGAATTCAAATTTGATTGGCCTGCAGTATTTCGTAGAAGATGGTGTCTCATTTTTCCAAATATCCATTGTTTGCGTTGTACTACTCGAAGGCTCCGAATCTTCCAAAATCTTTTTCAATCGCAATGGTACAAATGATACCATGAACATATCTGAGTCCGAAATATTTTCACATACAACTTGTTTGTATTGTTTTTGTCCCGAAGAACCATCACATCCCCATTTACAAAATAGAATTAACTTTGTGTTTCCATATTTCTTTAACTCAGTTCCTGTTATTGATTGTAGCAAGCGTTTGGCTGTGTGATCAAGTAAAGATTGTAGTTGTACTTCTGCCGAAATTGGTGTGATTGTAATAGTGTCCTTTGATGGCAAACAGTCTATTTTAGCAGCTGTTATGTGATGATATGCTGGATACATATTTGAGCCTTTTTCAATCGCACGCAATCTGAGCTGAATATATTGGTGTTTTGTTAATTTCAAATCCAGAAATAATGCTAGTGCCTCCTCATTTGTGAACTGTTTTGCATCGCTCGGAGTTGGTATACTTTTAAGAATTCGCTTTGTTCTCACTGGACTAGCATTACAAGTTTTTTCAATGATATCCACTTTTGTTAATTGGTTTTGTGCTCGTAATTGATGTAGAAAAGATTCTTTTATATTTGTAGAACCAATTTCCTCGTTAAAATTTTTAAGTTTCCGCCTCTTAGATCTATCGCTGCAGTTGTCCAATGATTTGCGTGGTCTTCCAGCCTTATCTAGCTTTGCTGTTTCTCCACCAACATTAAGTTGGCCTTCTAACCAGTTTGCACTTTTATTATAAAACTTTTGTTTACAGTAGTTAACTTCTTTCAATCGTTTTTTTAGTACTTTGACGAAATTAGATAATTGCTCTTGTATTTCGGTACTAGACGAATTTAAGTTTAATTTTATTTTAACGTAACTAAGAACATCTTCCTGGTTTTTGTTTCGAAAATACTCTTCGGCCAGTTCTTTATAACTAAAGTTCTCCATATTTTTCTCAATATTTTTATTTGCGTCTGTTATCACTTTTTTATCACTTTTTATCACTTGCGAATATACGTCCGTACACTTGAAGTATTAACTTATTATTGAGTAATCCCTTATAGAATCCGTCATTTTATACATTTTTAGGTACATGTTATTCACACATTGATCTTTAATTTCATAGCAGGTAGTACTTAAATTGAACAAAACTGCACTTGTTATCCAGACTTCAATATCAGGTAAAACTAATTAGTTTCTCGCCAATATGGGGTGGTTTTTTATCTTTAGTGGTTTAGTGCCGCGATTATTGACAAACTTATAAAATTGTTTATGACTTTGGTTGACCCTTAAATTTGACAACAGGTAAATTAAGAAAGAGATCATTTGTTTACTGTAGAACCTATTGTGATCATTTTATGACTTATTTTTTTGCTGATCAAAACAAAGCCAATAAACCCTTTCGCAGGTATTTTATTTAATTATTTTACTTTTACGTAGTCTAAAGTAAAAAAACAAAATTTTTTTTAGAGTAATTTTTTTAGAGTAATTTCATTAAAATGAAAAAAGTGTTCTACCGGGGGCTCGTGGGGGGTGCAAAAGTATATATAGGGTTAAACAGGATACATTCGCCTTTCTCCAGGTGGTATACGTTTCTTGTTCCCTTACTTCCTTTAGAAGTTCTATTCCACTAAAATTTAAATTTTAGAAAAATATAGTGGTTTCATAAATATTTCATAACGCCCCTAATATCAAACGTTAGAACTGTGACTACTTACAAAAACTAAAGATTATAATCCTACTAACATTATAAAAAAGACCGCAGGCCAATATCGATGATAGCTTGCGAGTAGTAACCATTTATTTTTGATAAAAAACAAAAAAAAAACACCTTTTGCTGAATTAAAAAAAACAGTTGAGTTTGACAGCATGCCACGCCCACAATTATCAATAGTTTAACCTAATTTTTTGGCTACCTTAATCTGGATATATAAGCTACAAAAAGGAGTAAAAATTTTAAAAATCGATGACAAAAAAAAATTTGACTTTTGGCCAATGAAATCAAAATTTGAGCCACAGTGCGCCTGCATTGTGAACGATGCTTTAAAGTTTGACTTCATAGCATGATATGCAGTGGTATGGAATATGCAAAAGTTTTTTCTTTTGATTTTAGGAGCGATTTATGGTACAAATAGGATCTGAAAAACTCTGATTATGCTAGTGGAATCAATATAAAAAATCGACTGAAAACAAAACAAAAAAAAAAAAAATAGAAAAAAAAGTTATTTTATAGTTTTTAGTTTTTCGAGAAGAAATAAAAAATCATTTTTATGGTGTTTACAAAACATTGTTTGGTGATGTAACACACATACTTTTATATTTTTAATTTAAGTGCATGCATATGGTTATTTGTTTACTTTTAGCACAAGCACATGTTTATTTGTTTATTTTTATAAATTTGTTTATCTTTTAGTTACTCATGCATTTCTTTTCATACATTCCATACATACCATAAGGTACATTAACACTAAGTAAAGGGTCATATTCCAAAACAATAAATTATTGTGTAATAGTATTCCACTTGAAGCAAGGTGACAAATTTGTAATTATGACAATGAACTTCAACCGAGTTGAAGAATGTTCATGACTAATACTCAATAGGAATGTCCTCAATTTTGAGGAGAAAAATTTGGATTGATTTTTCAATGTACACTGATTGGCTAGTTAACCCCTACGTTCAAAAATCACTGCAAAAGAAATATATGAAAATATGTATGTAGGGAATGTTATGAAATAGGAAAGAGACGACAGTAAATATTTTATGTAGAAAATTGTAACTAAAAATTATTCTAATTCTATTCATTCGATGAATCGGAAAACTAGAATCTAAACACCAAATCCCGTTGTTTGACTGGCATAATCTGCCTACGCGTAAGAGTATTGGCATAATCTGCCTAAATGTGAAATCCCGAATACTCCACAAAAATAGTGCATCTAGCGTGCACGCGAGAACTGCTTTAAGGAAAGCATATGACAAAATTCCTCCTAAGACTGGCCCGGTTCTAACCAGTCCTAGTTGTCACCCTACCTACCAAACACATATTATATGGCCATCCTGCCATCATACACATACACTAATTTGTACTAAAAGACGATTCTGTTCACCAACACAACAAACGTATACTAAATAAATCAATCGTATACTATATGGCGATCCACATATACTATAATTGGAAACCTTTACAATAATTGAAAATTTTTTGGTTTCAATATGGGTATCCATTATTTTTATACCCTCCATACCAGTGTGCAGAGGGTATATAGGTATAACTTTGTCATTCCGTTTGTAATAATTGGAAAAAATTCTGGACGCCATAAAATATATATATTCGAAATCCTCATACCAAGCGAAGTTGATATAGCAATACCCATCTTTCCGGCTATGGATATCACGATTACGATATCAATAGATCAGCTGGGAGCTCGCTTTTAGTGAAAAGTAAACATTGACATCCTGAGCAGGTTGCTATTTTAAATCGTCAAATCGGTTTAGAAGACTTGAAAAAATATGGTTTTTTTTAATGTTGATCTTGTTATAGTTGTTATTCAAAAAGTTTATGCCCTTCACACCACTGTGCAGAGGGTATATATCAGTTTGTCATTCAATCTCCCAGTCCGTCCGGCTGTCTGTGTATCTCTTGAAATCACATTCATTCACAAAATAAACCATTTACCTGGCCTGAACTTAGAATAATATTGTTTGTCATTATCTGGATCAGGTTAGTCTTTTAAATGGGATAATCGGACACAATTGTGCCAATATATGACCTAAAATATGGAGACACCTCTAAAAAATGCTGATTTATTGTATTTGTTGTAATAATTTTTTAGTATTAAGTTTATCAAATTATTTACTTATTCATATTTTTTGTTTACATTTGTCACAAATAGTGAATAAGTCCAGATATTTATTTAAACGTAAAACATAGGTGGAGGGTATCAAAGATTCGGCATAGTCGAATTTAACACTCGTACTTGTTTAATTTTCAAATCTTTAATTTCGTTTCTAAGTGTTGATATTTCGCCAACCACTGTTTCCAATTTTGACACTCGCTCAGTAACATTGCATATGTTTCTCTTCATATCACTCATTCTCTTACCTAGTTCGTTTAAGAGACCATCCTCAAACTCAACTAATAATGTTTTTCGGATTCTGCAAGCAGTGTTTTAAACATCTCTGCTGCGTTATCAATAGTTTTGTCAACTAGTTGAATAATGTGGATGGGGAATCAGATATTCTTGGTGTGTTTTCAACGAAAGAATTTTCTCCAATTTTTTTTTGCGACACTGTGTTGTTATACTTTGAAATTTTTTGTTTACTGCTTATTTGATGTACTGAGTATAAGTTTAAGTAAATTTAATGTTTTAATATTTATTTGTCATACTGAGTTTAAGTTGATTTAATGTTATTTGTGTTTTGCCGGTTCTCTTCTTGTGAGAAAATGAGAAAAAGTATGATGGTAAATTGCAATTAACTATATGTTTTGTATATAGGCGTTTCTTAAAAAAAAATTTTTGTTTATATTGTAAAACACTGGTTGCAGGTTAAAGAATGTTTAAATTATTAATGCAGTAATAAAAATTTCAATTAATTGTAAATATTGTTTTTGAAACTGTGCTTATTCATAAATATTTTAATATAATTAATAAATATTTTAATAACAAAACTTTGTTTATTATGTTTGTTGCCGTATTTGTTTTCTGTAATGCTGGCTGTGTTGAGTGAAAGTTTTTTAACCGTCCAGAAGATATTGATTTTGTGTACCAATCGGTAATAATCCCATTGTTTTCCCTGTATAATTTCATATCAAGAAATGGGATAGAATTATTTTCTTCTCTTTCTACCGTGAACTTTAATTTATTGTGATAACTATTAAAGGTTTTCAGTATGAGTTTCTCGTCCTTTTGCCTTATAATTGCAAACATGTCGTCCAAATACTTCGTCATTACTTTCATTTCAATATTCTCTTTTTGTCAACTTTTCGATTACATTTTCCAATAGCGTATCCAATACAATATCCACTATGGTCGGAGAAAGTGGATTTCATATACAAAAGTTATTTCATATACAAAATAATTGTTGTCATTGAGACAAAATTGTAACAATTATAGAAATTGCGCCCTGGGTATTTTTGTGTCATTATATCATCAAATTATTTATTGCCAAATGTATTGGTATGTTGGTAAAAAGAGATAATATATCTAAATATATTAGGATTTCATCGTCGTCAATATCTATATTATCCAGTTTGTTTTTGAGTTCCTGTTCATTTTTGATGTTATATTTGTCCAAGATTATGTTCCTCAATATGTTACTTATAAATTTTGAAAGATTTAAACATGGTACTTTCACTATTGATGAGATTGGGCGAAGTGGTGTATTGGGTTTGTGGATTTTCGGGGATGTTGCTGAATTTGATGTGAGATTGATTTTCTCGTACCTTGTTATGTATTCCGGTTTGCAAAAATCCATAATAAATTTGTTGTTTGTTCGTTGTAGTTTAAAAGCTGGGTCAGTGCGTATCGATTTATATGTTGTCTTATCCATTCATAATTTGCTGATCTCCCTTTTGTAATTCTTTTTGATTGTTTCTCGCCGTTCTCTTATTTGTGAGTATTCTATTTGCAATCATGGATCTAATTATACCTTTTTCTCTATCATCATCTAGAGTCGGGACCCATTATTCAAGATCCGCTACTACATCTTTACTAGCAGACACGATTTTCACTTTATGCTGATGATTTAATAATATGCTGTCAGAAATCCTCCTATATTGACACAATAACTTACGAAATGATTTAAATAATCTTCGTGATTGGTGTTTGCTTAATAATCTCCATTTCAAAATGTCGTCATGTCTCTTTTTCTAGATCTCGCAATCCGATACCGTCTTGTTTTTGTTTAGGTGGTCACAATTTAACTACTGTTGATATAGTAACTGATCGTGGAGTTAATTTTGATTCTACAATATCTTTCATTCCCCATATAAATTGTATGTACCAAAAGCATATAAAGTCCTTGCATTTATTAGGAGAAATTGCTGTGATTTTTCTGATCCTAGTACATTAAAATTGATTTACACATATTATGTTAGATCAAAATTAGAGTATGCTGCTATTGTGTGGAGTCCACATTGTGGGAAACACATCTCTCGCATTGAGCGAGTGCAACGTGTATTTCTTAAATACGACCTTCGTCAATTAATTTTGTTGATCCCTTACCCTTATATGAAGCTAAAGGCTTGCGTCTTAGTTTTGAGACTTTAGAATATAGGCATAGATTTCAATGTTTATTGTTTATATTTGATTTATTTACTTGTGGTATTGATTGTCATGACTTGCTTTCGCAGATATCTTTTTATGTCCCTCTTAAGTAATGATCTTAATAACATAAATGAATTAGCGGTTAAAAAAAATTGAACCGCACTATTTAATTTTGCACTTCAAAAGAAGTTTTAAGCTATTTCTCTTTGAGATATTAAATATATAAAATAAGACATATTTATTTAATTTATGTAGGTATTAAATTTTATATTAAGTTATAGTCTGTATGGAACTTTTATATTCCATTGACATAATAAATGAAATGAAATGAAACGAAATGAAATAAAATGAAATGAAATAAACGTCAATATTTAATACCATCGATTCTTGACGATTTCTTATTCTTAAATGTCCTGATTATGTCAGAGATTTGTGAAATATTTGTTTAAAATTCAACCGAATGATTTACATTCATTGATCGAAAAGATTCCGTAGTGTTATCAACCAGATAATTCGTAATAGGTTTTTCATGTTGAGCTTAAATAGATTGCTTTTAAATCAATATTTGAACTAAAATTTCACTATTTTCTTGGTTGGTGGTATAAAGGTTGCCGTTTTGTTTTAATACAGGAATGCTCCTGAACATTTTCTTTAAAATTTTGGCGAAATTCCAAAGTAGAGGAGATCCTAATCCAGTCTGGATAGAGTATATTCCCATGATATATTTCTAGATTTTTAAATTGCTTCAAGGTTCACTATTTGTATCTCTATATCGTTGCCAGTCTCGTCTTAAGCTATTTCTTTTCTGAATGATATGTCTTACATAATAAAGAAGATATTTACTCACATATGAATTATTATTTTAAAGTTCGATACAAGATTATCAAAATGATCACAATTTGGCAAATTAAGGTGTCTATTAAAGGACCTTGAGAGTTGGAAGTTGTTATATTGTGATATGAACTATTTCTCTAGCAAATGGTCGGAGCCTAAGTCATTTGTAACTTCTTTAGGTTACAGTACGAGTATACGAGATAAATTAGTTAAGCGAAGGTCGAGTGTAGAAGCTTTCTATTGGAACAAGCAGGCACGTGAGTATGATAACTAGAATATGCAATGTCAATATTATAAGTGTCCAACTTTTCTTGCAAGAGGTTTCCCCAAGAGTTGGCTCTTAAATAACCTCATGACTGGTGTCTGCAATCAAAACCACTACCAAATAAATATTTATTATCACTACTAAGTTTGAGAATATCGTAGGTGAATAATCTTTTCCTTACACCATCACTACCTGTTAAGCCACCAAGAAACTAGCATGAGTAAATATGTATACAGAATTAGTAAAAAGTTTAATGCCCATAATCTTAATAAGGTAAGTATTAACAATATGTTGTATATTTTTCTTAATAATAATCGCTACCCCGTCCCCTATAGAATTTGTTCTGTCTTTTATTATATCATTAAGATATTAATAATTATCGAAATGATGTCATTTTGAGCCATTATGATAAAAATTTAACTGCAAGATTTGTGATGATCTCGAATTGTTCAGCGTTCGATTTAGAGTTTTTGAGATTAGAAATTAAATCTAGAGTTAGACTTTTAATTCATTCACCCCTGTTCTTGAAATCACTATCACAAAAACCTCGTAAATGAAAATATTCTTAAATTTTATGCTGTTCTATGATTTCAATAAGAATATTTTTTCTTGTTTTAATTTACATATAAAAGGCTTTGTGAAATCAAAATAAAAGCTCTTTTTTTACTAAACAGGTCTTAAGAGATAAAAAAAAACAATTGATATTTTAACTTTAACGTGTTTTTTTATTTTTTTTTATGAAAAAAAAAACAATTTTTAAAAACCATCTACATTTTCCGCTGGTTTAAAAAAAAACTCGTAATCACTGCTCGATGTTAATGAAACACACTTTTAGATATGAAGTTGTTCTATAAATATAATAAAAACTTTTTATTTGCACAATATATTTTTCATTATATTTTTTTCAATTATAACATAGATTCTTTATGCACTAATTATTACAAATAAAGGAATTTAAAATAATATTTCACTCAAATCACATATTTTTATTTATTTTTTTTTTGCATATGACTGCCACAACTTTGTTTATGTTCGAAACAGTAGTGATGCCAGTCAAAACCAATTTATTGGAATGTCGAATTTTTTTGGTGATACCTAACTTATTTCAGAAAGAGAAAACATTCTTAATTGAATGAGAACCACATGGCACCTCGGTTTCTAGATAACATATGGTTCTGAAGCTAAACCATATGTTTCATGTCAGTTGACAATAAAAAAATGATTTCGAAAAATACTTTGAAAATACGAAATTTGTGTTTTCAAGAATCCCAAAATTTCAATTTCATGTTATTTTAAATTTATTCTTATTCAAATAACAACGTTTCAACAACAGGGCTGCTTGTATAGAAAACAGTTAATTATTGGCGATAGCGTTTATGTAGCTATTTCTGCTGCTGTTATTTATGATTTCTCTTTGTGAAAACCAGTTTGCAATTGGGGCTGGTACGCTTTGACGTATTGTGCTGGGATAATTGTTATTGTAGTTGCCATTTGAGTGACATCCATTATTATTACGAATGTTTCGTCGTGGTAGAGGCTGTGATCATTGCCTAATATTTAAATAGCTAACCTTGAGCATTAATCAAAAGTTGCGTTGTGCGAACCATTGCAATTTGCACATTTTGCGACAGAAATCTTGCACTCTGCGTCTTATTCAGTAACTTCTTTTAACGATAATCGAATCGTTAAAAAAAGAAAACAACAAAATTATCGGTTTTTGTATTCAGTAAAATTTTTAAACGATATTCTCTACTGGTAAAGTCAGTTGTTGTTATTATCTATACGACAACAATTTTCGTGTTGTTTATTCAATCGTTAAAAAGTTAAATTTTTAGGTAGAAATGTCGTCATACATAAATAAAAATTTTAAAATAATGAAAATATTTTGCTTTTATTATATGAACTTTTTATATAAATAAGAAAATTATATAGCATACTCAATTCATTATATTATATTCAAATAAATAAACAAAAATATTAATAAATAATAAATTAAACATAAACATAAAATCATCCTGTCAATTTTTTTGTTTTTTTTTTCTATTCTTCTTTGTGTTTTTCGCTTATTTTGGCAGAGATGCCACTCGTTTCCAATTTAAATAAATACAAAAATAGATTTGTCGACTATCGTTAAGGTGTAGTTAGTGAATCACTTAATCGTTAATGCAAACAACAATAACTGTCGATATATTTTGTGATTGTCGAATCGTTAAAATTTACAGAATCGCACTACAGCACAGTTTATATAAAAGGGTTTGACCTGGCAGCGACTTAAGCCATGACCAAACATTTGACGGTTGTGGCATTGGGTAACCTGTTTTTTTTGGCTTGCTGAAATTCCCATCTTACTTTCAAATAATTTAGTATATAATAATTTTACGGTAATTACTTTACAGTAATAGTTTGGCGTTGAAAATATAATACTTTATGTATTCTGCATTATAAGGGGTTGTGTTTGTGACAACTTTTACTTTTAGAATTTAAATATAATGTTGAATTAACTAAGTCAATCAACAGTGAAAATAATTGAGGTATTGCAATAATCGAGGAGTTGCGTAAATTTGGGGCGAACTGTAAAAAAGGTATTAATTTAAAGATAAATGGCAGACACTAATTCTAAGTTGGCAACACAATCGAGGAAATTCAGCTAATTTGTCTGCAAACAATCTACGAATTTTTTTACTTGTTGACTAGGCTAGCGCCATCTAATGGCAAAGAGTTATAACTGACAGAATTATTTACCATTAATATTATGTTTGCCGGTAGGTAAGAAATGGGGGATGAATATTCAGATACATTGTTGAAAAGATAGATACGTACATACTTATAAAATAAATATACCTGCACAACAATTGATGCTGAGTGAGTACATATAACTTAAAAACACTAAAAGAATATAGTTTGGCTCTTCGCTCTTCTATCGTATGCCAGTTGCGTTGAAATATAGGCAAGAACAGAACATATATATCTTTTCACTACTTATACTTTTCTTAAGAAATCTTGTCATAAATGTGTGTATCTGCATGTTACTGAATATATGTAGTTCGTATATGGAAATAAAATATATCTACATGATACAAATTGATTTTAAGAGTTTAACACGGTATGAAAAAAAAGTTAAATAAATAATACTCTTAAACAAAGTTTTGTTATAAAACATTTATTAATCTGCAACTTTTTTAGTGAAATACAGATCATTTAAACAAAAAACGTTTCTTCTAAATTCTTGCTTCTGGCAGCATGATTTGTGAAAAAATCCTTACAAATGAATTCACTCATTTGTTATTGTTTTTTAACAAATTTTAAAACAGGAAATAATTTTAACAATAATAACACAAAAAGCTACTTCAAACATAATATGTAAGATTATACAAGTCTAATTGAATTTCCTTAAACTACTTATCCATAAGGAACATATTTTGTGTCGGTACAAATGAGATTGTCACACCAATCAATATACAAAAAATATATAGTAGTGATGGCATGTTGTGGTATTAAATTAGTGAATAAGAAGTATTAAACAATAACATAAATAAATGACTTTGAAGTGAAACTCTCTTCCTATTTATTTGAAGTAATTCTGATATAATATGAAGAAAGGATTTTTCGCTGAACATAGGATTTTTATATAATTACTTTCAATTGTCTGCACTCGCGTTTCTATTGAAATTTCCACACTTTTACTTTCCTTAATATTGTTGGTTTCCAGCGCCTTATCTATAAATCGTAATTGGTTGTTGTACGGTATGTAAATGTCAAACGTTTATGTATCTACTCTATGCATATGTAAGCGTGATACAACGCTATATTGTTAACACCTTTTGCAAAAAAACAACAAAATGTTATTGTTTGTGGAATTTAGTGAGCGTTATTAAATAATTTTTTATTAATATTTGTTGAATGGGAGAAACAATAAATAGCAAGAAAATTATAGTCGCTTTAGACCGACTATGCGATACCCTATACCACGCATTTAGAGAATTGCACATAGGTCTAACTAATTTGATATAGAAAATAAGCATAAATCAAATATGAGTGAAATTTTTATTATTTTTCTTGTCTGTAGATCTTAAAAAAATCACATCGGATGCTATATTTATATGGAGACTAGGTCGCAAAATGGTCCGATCCTGTAGCGCGATTCCGTAACTTCTTTTAACGATAATCGAATCGTTAAAAAAAGAAACCACCAAAATTATCGATTTTGGTATTCAGTAAAATTTTTAAACGATATTCGCTATTGTTAAAGTCAGCTGTTGTTGTTATCTAAACGACAACAATTTTTGTGTTGTTTATTCAATCGTTAAAAAGTTAAATTTTTAGGTAAAAATGTCGTCATACATAAATAAAAATCATAAAATAATGAAAATATTTAGCTTTTGTTATAAAAACTTTTTATATAAATAACAAATTCATTATTTTATATTAAAGTAAATAAACAAACATTCTTCTTTGTGTTTTTCGTTTATTTTGACAGAGATGCCACTCGTTTACAATTTAAATAAATAAAAAGACAGATTTGTCGACCATCGTTAAGGTGTAGTTAGTTAATCACTTAATCGTTAGTGCAAACAACAATAGCTGCCGATATATTTTGCGATTGTCGGATCGTTAAAGTTTACAGAATCGCACTACTGATCATATTCGGTAGTCACTTATTTTTTGCAAAAACATATACAAACCAAATTTTAGAAAAAATCTGTAAAACGTTTTTGTTTTTGATAGGTTTAAATGAAGAAGCAGGTTTAAATGAAGAAGCAGCTTTGACTAAGAATTCTCTTATAGGGTATATTTTTGGACTACTGACAAATGGATGTAACAACAAACACAAATTCAATTTGACTTAGGCCCTTATGATAATTTGGATCTCATGGCAGTTTAAGTCTCATAGGGTTCATTTGTATGGGGACTAGGTCTGAACATGCAACATGTTCGTCTTATGGCCTATAGAAGCTTATATACCGAATTTGATCGTAATATATTCATATTCATATTTACAAAGTCATTATAATGACCACATAATCGTCAGTCAAGATATTTTGAATTGATTGTTTTTATACTCCGTGGTAAGCCCTCCATATAATATTCACATCTGATATTAACTTAAACATATCTGCAAATAACATATACGTGGCAATCTCACTGAAATTTAATTTATTATTATTCATCTGTCATTAACTTTTAAATATCGCTGCTTTTCGATATTCCACCTTAGTTGGGACTTTCAGCACTTTTGATTTAATTTCGAGAATGTAGAACCAAAATATAGTTTCGAATTGAAAGGAAGTTATTCTTTGTGCATAAACGTGCACTGATTTGTAACTCAGATTCCTAACCTCATACAGATAGTCTAGAAAATTTTTATTATGAATTCTTAATGGCTATGAAAATATTTGTAAGATGTAAAACGAGAAATGTAGGATGCGTGCATTAAATCACAATCATTCATTACTATTATCCCGATCCCAACGTTTATAATTCAACTACTTACATTAACAATCCAGTTCTGAGCAACATTTAAATTTTCAATAGCAATATATAAAGATGGTAGCTCATCGGGATGTTCATTTAAAATAAATTGCTATATTTGCAACTTGCAGATCAACAGACACCAAACCGAGTTAAAATGGACCGAAATATCCAGCTAATTCACTATATATTTATTTCAGTCTTGTATACGATATAATTCTTACAGGCTCGCAACTTATAAACTTAAGATATAAAATAATTTAAATTTATTAAACAAATGTACATATTTCTAAAACACTACAACACAATTTGATTTATTTGGAAACTGGTTGTGTTATGAATATCATATACATACACAATCATGTATTATGAATATCATAAGCAACAAAACAAAAGGTACAAACAACGTGAATATTCCAATAAGAAAATAAATTGTATATATTACGTTTGTAAAATTATTAGTTTCACATTGCTACGCAATTCCATCTAGAAGAATTGTTTGGCAACTAATATTTGTGCATGCAAACACTATAACAAACATTTTCAGTTCTAAAAGTTTACTCCATTAAAATTATGAAATTTTGTTTAATCATGTTAGCCCTGCAAAGTATTTTCCATATATTAACAATACTTACACCCTAGAACACTATGTGGTGAAGGAATAATGATTTTGCGCTGATGTTTGTAACTACCAACAATATTTGACCTAACCCATCTTTTATTATACCAATCGACTCAGAATCACTTTCTGAGTCGATTTTGCGATGTCCATCCATCCGTCTGTCTGTCTACATACAAATATGAATATATTTTGATGAAATTTTGTATATAAGATTCTATAAGCTATAGCATGAACGCTATTGATATGGGTTAAAATCGGTTCATGTTCATTCCTAGTCCCCATACAAATGAACCCTATGAGATCAAATTAAATTGCCATAATATCCAAAGCCCCAAAGCATCTGATATGAACTTTTTCTTATCCGAAGGCAGCAAAACTAATAACAATGCCATTCAAATTTTGGTGTATGCTTATTTTCTATGTCTAATAAGTTGGACCTAAAAGATAGGGTCTCTAAACGAATGGTATAAGGTATCGTACAGTCGGTCTAGACCGACTATAATGTTCTTACTTTTTAATAATTATTTTACTTTAACATGGACTGTGAACGAAAAGTACGTGAACAAATTTTTAGAAATTTTAATAAAAATCCGAAGTGAGCTTTTAAAACAATTGTTTATGAGGCAACAGTGTTTTGGCAAGCAGTTTCCCGGGTTATTACAAATTATTAAGAGAAGTCTGAGAAACAGCAGAAAAAGAGGTATACAAACATTGTCAATGTTAGAAAAATATTGCCACTTGTCACAAAAAAATCTGAATATTTCGGGGAGAAAAGCAGTTCAAACAAGTAAGAGTGTCAAATTTGGCGATGCCGAACCTTAAATACCCTCTACCTGTGTCTTAAACTGAATATTGTAACCAATGTACGATACGGTCACCATTTCAATCCAGTGGCCGGTATTTACCCTTTAAATTCTAATACGAATTGAATTTAAAGTTAATTAATTTTCTTTTTTGATCAGTACTTATTATATATATTGCAAATAATTGTTTTTTAAAAAAGCTGTGATAGCTATGTGGCAATGCCGGACTAATCTAATATGACACGTGCAATATAATCATACACAGTCATGAAGAAAATTCTACAAATACAACGACCACAAAACAACATCATTAAGAGCTATGACACACAAATAAAAAAATTTAATGACAATTATAACAAGAACAACAAAGAAAAACATATTATTTCAAGTCTATGAAACCGATTTTAAATGGCAATCTGTACAGGCTGTCAATGCTTCATTTTCACTAAAAGCGAGCTACCCAGCTGACCTATTGGGGCGAGATCGTGATTACCGCAGACGGAAATCACCATATCAGTTCCACTTGCTATAAGAAGAAGTATTGTATATAAGTATATTATGTGGTCCAGATTTTTTCTAACTATTACAAACGGCGTCACAACTTTATATACCCCCTGCATACTAGTGTGGAGGGTATATATAAAAAAAATAAACATACACGAAGCCAAATTTGACCGAAATCTATATGATAATTTGTATATTATGAAAATTAAAGTCGATCTCATGGGGGTCATTTGTTAAGGTCTGAACATATTCTGATTTTCACCAATTTTAATAGGGTTCATGCTATGGCCAATAGAAGCTTATAAACTAAATTTCACCAAAATTTATTGATACTTGCGAGCTGTAGTTTGATTACAAATTTTACATGGGCACACAGGCGGACGGATATCGCTAAATCAACTCAGGAAGTGATTCTGAGTCGGTCGGTATAATAAAAGATAGGTCTAGGTCAAATATTTTTTTTAGTTACAAACATCAGCACAAAGTCAATATACCTTAAACACATAGTGGTACAGGGCAGTGCTCCGCTAACTTTTTGTGTTCAAGTTACACCTATTAAATCAAGAAATTTTAGAGGTACACCAAAGAAAAAAGCAATATTAATTTATTACTAAAATCAATATACCCAATACGAAAAGAGGTTTAGCGAGATATGTGAGCCTGTTTAACTGAGCACTGGCGAACAAAATTTGAAGCAATCGTTGATAATGTTGCTGCTTTTTTTTCGATTTAATAGTAGTGAAACTTGAAAATCCCAATTCGCATAAGTGGTTGTGTGGAAATGCCAATAGATTTTCAACAGCACGCTTTGAAAGCAGTGGATACTCATTTTTCATATGTAGCCAAAAATGTGCTATCTCTATTTCGGAAAATTGTAGTGTTAATGTCAAATCAGTTTTTAACACCATGAATTATTCGTGCTCGTTTATAGGTAAGGAAATTGTTATCCGAGAATGGATTTCGTACCCAGTCCATAAGAATTCATGTTTTCTGCTAATAGGTCCAAGTCCGAAGACTTTAAAATATTAGAATTCCTACCTTGCATTTTTCTTTTGAGTTCATTCAAATGAGCGAATATGTTCGCCAGATATGCGAGTTTTACTACCCATTCTTCTTTTTTAAACACAGAAGTAAAATCTGAACCCTACGCCTCTAAAAAGTCTGGGTCTAATTTTTTAGCTCGTTAATCCGAGATAGCACTTTTCCACCAGAAAGCCATCGCACTTCTTTCTGTATAAAACAGAAGTGACTAATGGTCTGCTCCCATTTCCTCTCACACTGCATTAAACAGACGAGAGTTCAGCAGTCGCGACTTGATGTTTGACAATTTTAACAACTTCTTTTAAGACAGACAACAATTTATCAGGCAGGTTTTTTTTAGAAGCCCTGGTTACACATCCCCTAAATTTTCTAGTCATAGCTGCTGTTCTGTCTGTAAAAATGCTTATGGCGTTTTGCCATTCCAAATTATGGTCACTGAAGTACCGATTTGTTGCTTTGAATATTTTTTTTTTTTGACTAATCGTAATCTTGTCAACTTCTTTTCAGATATGTGTAATTAAAGCTTCAGCGAGAGAATTAGGCTTCTTAATTAGCATATTAGCGATCACGTAGCTTGCTTTTTGCGCTTTGGCTGATGTTTTGAAAGACGAACTCAGAGTTACCAGTTTCTTAGACTGGTCATTCAAACGTTGAAAAAAGTCTTTGTATTTTTTTGCTATCGATTGGTGTTAAGTAGTTAAATATCGTAAAAGTTTACTGTGCACCATCGAATTATTGCCCAAAGTTTCTGTACAAACAAAACATTTTGGAATTGGGCATAATTCGTCTCCGCAATAAATATATGAAGCCATAATTGACATAGCTCTTATTATATTTTCGATAAACAAGCTTTGGTTTTTTATTCGTTGACTCTGCATCTTCTTGCAAATCATTAGTTTTACTTGACAAACTTGCTGTACGTTTAACGAATTTATCCATTATATACACGTATTATGGCATGTGCGGCTGTCCCGCCCCTCGCGCCCCAAAGCGCCCCATCCTTATAGCTCTCAGCTATTTTTATACCCTCCACACCACAGTGGCAGAGGGTATATATTGGTTTTTCATTCCGTTTATAACGCATCGTAAAACTAATTTCCGACCTCATGAGGTATATATAGTATATTCTTGATCCTTATAACTCGAGTCGATATAGCGATGTTCGTCTGTCCGTGTGTCTGTTGAAATCACGCTCATTCACAAAATAAACCATCTACCTGAGTCAGGTTACGAAAAAATTATTTGCCATTATTGGTATTTGAAATGGGGTAAATCGGTCTTCATTATGCTGAAATATAAGCATAAGTTTGTATATACATCTAAAAAAACGAAAAACCCAGTGTGGTTGTCGTAATATTTTAGTGGTTGAACATAATAGTTGTACAAGTAAATTAAGCATATATATTAACAATACCAAGAACACAACTACCATGAGCAGGGTTAGTAGTATTGCCACATATTTTTCTATCATTGTCACAATATAATCGCCAATATGAACGAAACCATATAATCCCTATAAAAGTCAAACAAAAAGTACCATGAAAAAAATGAAAAATGAAAAATGGAAACAGTAAACCGAAATATGAAAAATGGAAAATGAAAAATAAAAAATTAAAAATGGAAAAGTGAAAATGAAAAATGAAAAATGAATAATAGAAAATGAAAAACGAAAATTAAAAACGAAAAATGGAAAATGAAAAATAAAAATCGAAAAATGGCAAATGAAAAGTGATAAGTGAAAAATTAAAAATGGAAAATGAAAACCAAAAATGGAAAATGAAAAAGGAAAATTACGAAAACGAAAAATTAAAAACGGAAAATGAAAATTGTTTGTTAGTTTTGGTGGTCTGGGGGTTCGGGGGTTGGGGGTTGGGGGTTGGGGGCTTAGGCGGGTTGGGGGTTGGTTTTGGTTTTTAGGTTTGGGGGTTGGGGTTT
>OY821522.1:41362524-41533515 GCA_963682025.1 Cordilura impudica | reverse complement strand
AAAACTAAAAACTAAAAATTAAAAATTAAAAATTAAAAATTAAAAATTAAAAATAAAAATTAAAAATTAAAAATTAAAAATTTAAAATTTAAAATTTAAAAATTAAAAATTAAAAATTAAAAAATTAGAAATTAAAAATTAAAAATTAAAAAATAAAAATAAAAATTAAAAATTAAAAATTAAAAATTAAAAATTAAAAATTAAATATTAAAAATTAAAAATTAAAAATTAAAATTAAAAATAAAAATTAAAAACTAAAAACTAAAAACTAAAAATTAAAAATTAAAAATTAAAAATTAAAAATTAAAAATTAAAAATTAAAAATTAAAAATTAAAAATTAAAATTAAAAATTAAAAATTAAAAATTAAAAATTAAAAATTAAAAATAAAAAAAAAAAATTAAAAATTAAAAAATTAAAAATTAAAAATTAAAAATTAAAAATTAAAAATTAAAAATTAAAAATTAAAAATTAAAAATTAAAAATTAAAAATTAAAAATAAAATTAAAATTAAAAATTAAAAATTAAAAATTAAAAATTAAAAATTAAAAATTAAAAATTAAAAATTAAAAATTAAAAATTAAAAATTAAAAATTAAAAATTAAAAATTAAAAATTAAAAATTAAAAATTAAAAATTAAAAATTAAAAATAAAAATTAAAAATTAAAAATTAAAAATTAAAAATTAAAAATTAAAAATTAAAAATTAAAAATTAAAAATTAAAAATTAAAAATTAAAAATTAAAAATTAAAAAATTAAAAATTAAAAATTAAAAATTAAAAATTAAAAATTAAAAATTAAAATTAAAAATTAAAAATTAAAAATTAAAATTAAATAAAATTAAAAATTAAAAAATTTAACTATTAAAAATTAAAAATTAAAAATTAAAAAATTAAAAATTAAAAATTAAAAATTAAAAATTAAAAATTAAAAATTAAAAATTAAAAATTAAAAATTAAAAATTAAAAATTAAAATTAAAAATTAAAAATTAAAAATTAAAAATTAAAAATTAAAAATTAAAAATTAAAAATTAAAAATTAAAAATTAAAAATTAAAAATTAAAAATTAAAAATTAAAAATTAAAAATTAAAATTAAAATTAAAAATTAAAAATTAAAAATTAAAATTAAAAATTAAAAATTAAAAATTAAAAATTAAAATTAAAAATTAAAAATTAAAAATTAAAAATTAAAAATTAAAAATTAAAAATTAAAAATTAAAAATTAAAAATTAAAAATTAAAATTAAAAATTAAAAATTAAAAATTAAAAATTAAAAATTAAAAATTAAAAATTAAAAATTAGAAATTAAAAATTAAAAATTAAAAAATAAAAATAAAAATTAAAAATTAAAAATTAAAAATTAAAAATTAAAAATTAAATATTAAAAATTAAAAATTAAAAATTAAAAATTAAAAACTAAAAACTAAAAAATTAAAAATTAAAAATTAAAAATTAAAAATTAAAAATTAAAAATTAAAAATTAAAAATTAAAATTAAAATAAAATTAAAAATTAAAAATTAAAAATTAAAAATTAAAAATTAAAAATTAAAAATTAAAAAATAAAAATTAAAAATTAAAAATTAAAAATTAAAAATTAAAAATTAAAAATTAAAAATTAAAATTAAAAATTAAAAATTAAAAATTAAAAATTAAAAATTAAAAATTAAAAATTAAAAATTAAAACTAAAAACTTAAAAGAAAACATAAAATTAAAAATTAAAATTAAAAATTAAAAATTAAAAATTAAAAATTAAAAATTAAAAATTAAAAATTAAAATTAAAAATTAAAAATTAAAAATTAAAAATTAAAAATTAAAAATTATTAAAAGAAAATTAAAAATTAAAAATTAAAAATTAAAAATTAAAAATTAAAAATTAAAAATTAAAAATTAAAAATTAAAAATTAAAAATTAAAAATTAAAAATTAAAAATAAAATTAAAAATTAAAAATTAAAATTAAAAATTAAAAATTAAAAATTAAAAATTAAAAATTAAAAATTAAAAATTAAAAATTAAAAATTAAAAATTAAAAATTAAAAATTAAAAATTAAAATTAAAAATTAAAAATTAAAAATTAAAATTAAAAATTAAAAATTAAAAATTAAAAATTAAAATTAAAAATTAAAAATTAAAAATTAAAAATTAAAAATTAAAAATTAAAAATTAAAAATTAAAAATTAAAAATTAAAAATTAAAAATTAAAAATTAAAAATTAAAAATTAAAAATTAAAAATTAAAAATTAAAAATTAAAAATTAAAAATTAAAAATTAAAAATTAAAAATTAAAAATTAAAAATTAAAAATTAAAAATTAAAAATTAAAAATTAAAAATTAAAAAATTAAAAATTAAAAATTAAAAATTAAAAATTAAAATTAAAAATTAAAAATTAAAAATTAAAAATTAAAAATTAAAAATTAAAAATTAAAAATTAAAAATTAAAAATTAAAAATTAAAAATTAAAAATTAAAAATTAAAAATTAAAAATTAAAAATTAAAAATTAAAAATTAAAAATTAAAAATTAAAATTAAAAATTAAAATTAAAAATTAAAAATTAAAAATAAAAATTAAAAATTAAAAATTAAAAATTAAAAATTAAAAATAAAAATTAAAAATTAAAAATTAAAAATTAAAATTAAAAATTAAAAATTAAAAATTAAAAATTAAAAATTAAAAATTAAAAATTAAAAATTAAAAATTAAAAATTAAAAATTAAAAATTAAAAATTAAAAATTAAAAAATTAAAAAATTAAAAATTAAAAATTAAAAATTAAAAATTAAAAATTAAAAATTAAAAATTAAAAATTAAAAATTAAAAATTAAAATTAAAAATTAAAATTAAAAATTAAAAATTAAAAATTAAAAATTAAAAATTAAAAATTAAAAATTAAAAATTAAAAATTAAAAATTAAAAATTAAAAATTAAAAATTAAAAATTAAAAATTAAAAATTAAAATTAAAAATTAAAAAATTAAAAATTAAAAATTAAAAATTAAAAATTAAAAATTAAAAATTAAAAATTAAAAATTAAAAATTAAAAATTAAAAATTAAAAATTAAAAATTAAAAATTAAAAATTAAAAATTAAAAATTAAAAATTAAAAATTAAAAATTAAAAATTAAAAATTAAAAATTAAAAATTAAAAATTAAAATTAAAAATTAAAAATTAAAAATTAAAAATTAAAAATTAAAAATTAAAAATTAAAAATTAAAAATTAAAATTAAAAATTAAAAATTAAAAATTAAAAATTAAAATTAAAAATTAAAAATTAAAAATTAAAAATTAAAAATTAAAAATTAAAAATTAAAAATTAAAAATTAAAAATTAAAAATTAAAAATTAAAAATTAAAAATTAAAAATTAAATTAAAAATTAAAAATTAAAAATTAAAAATTAAAAATTAAAAATTAAAAATTAAAAATTAAAAATTAAAAATTAAAAATTAAAAATTAAAAATTAAAAATTAAAATTAAAAAATTAAAAATTAAAAATTAAAAATTAAAAATTAAAAATTAAAAATTAAAAATTAAAAATTAAAAATTAAAAATTAAAAATTAAAAATTAAAAATTAAAATTAAAAATTAAAAATTAAAAATTAAAAATAAAAATTAAAAATTAAAAATTAAAATTAAAAATTAAAAATTAAAAATTAAAAATTAAAAATTAAAAATTAAAAATTAAAATTAAAAATTAAAAATTAAAAATTAAAAATTAAAAAAATTAAAAATTAAAAATTAAAAATTAAAAATTAAAAATTAAAAATTAAAAATTAAAAATTAAAAATTAAAAATTAAAAATTAAAAATTAAAAATTAAAAATTAAAATTAAAAATTAAAAATTAAAAATTAAAAATTAAAAATTAAAAATTAAAATTAAAAATTAAAAATTAAAAATTAAAAATTAAAAATTAAAAATTAAAAATTAAAATTAAAATTAAAAATTAAAAATTAAAAATTAAAAATTAAAAATTAAAAATTAAAAATTAAAAATTAAAATTAAAAATTAAAAATTAAAAATTAAAATTAAAAATTAAAAATTAAAAATTAAAAATTAAAAATTAAAATTAAAAATTAAAAATTAAAAATTAAAAATTAAAAATTAAAAATTAAAAATTAAAAATTAAAAATTAAAAATTAAAAATTAAAAATTAAAAATTAAAAATTAAAAATTAAAAATTAAAAATTAAAAATTAAAATTAAAAATTAAAAATTAAGAATTAAAAATTAAAAATTAAAAATTAAAAATTAAAAATTAAAAATTAAAAATTAAAAATTAAAAATTAAAAATTAAAAATTAAAAATTAAAAATTAAAAATTAAAAATTAAAAATTAAAAATTAAAAATTAAAAATTAAAAATTAAAAATTAAAATTAAAAATTAAAAATTAAAAATTAAAAATTAAAAATTAAAAATTAAAAATTAAAAATTAAAAATTAAAATTAAAAATAAAATAAAAATTAAAAATTAAAAATTAAAAATTAAAATTAAAAATTAAATAATTAAAAATTAAAAATTAAAAATTAAAAAATTAAAAACTAAAAACTAAAAACTAAAAATTAAAAATTAAAAATTAAAAATTAAAAATTAAAAATTAAAAATTAAAAATTAAAAATTAAAAATTAAAAATTAAAAATTAAAGATTAAAAATTAAAAATTAAAAATTAAAAATTAAAAATTAAAAATTAAAAATTAAAAAATTAAAAATTAAAAATTAAAAATTAAAAATTAAAAATTAAAAATTAAAAATTAAAAATTAAAAATTAAAAATTAAAAATTAAAAATTAAAAATTAAAAATTAAAAATTAAAAATTAAAAATTAAAAATTAAAAATTAAAAATTAAAAATTAAAAATTAAAATTAAAAATTAAAAATTAAAAATTAAAAATTAAAAATTAAAAATTAAAAATTAAAAATTAAAAATTAAAAATTAAAAATTAAAAATTAAAATTAAAAATTAAAAATTAAAAATTAAAAATTAAAAATTAAAAATTAAAAATTAAAAATTAAAAATTAAAAATTAAAAATTAAAAATTAAAAATTAAAAATTAAAAATTAGAAAATTAAAAATTAGAAATTAAAATAAAATTAGAAATTAAAAATTAAAAATTAAAAATTAAAAATTAAAAATTAAAAATTAAAAATTAAAAATTAAAAATTAAAAATTAAAAATTAAAATTAAAAATTAAAAATTAAAAATTAAAAATTAAAAATTAAAAATTAAAAATTAAAAATTAAAAATTAAAAATTAAAAATTAAAAATTAAAATTAAAATTAAAAATTAAAAATTAAAAATTAAAATTAAAAATTAAAAATTAAAAATTAAAAATTAAAAATTAAAAATTAAAAATTAAAAATTAAAAATTAAAAATTAAAAATAAAAAATTAAAAATTAAAAATCAAAAATTAAAAATTAAAATTAAAAATTAAAAATTAAAAATTAAAAATTAAAAATTAAAAATTAAAAATTAAAAATTAAAAATTAAAAATTAAAAATTAAAAATTAAAAATTAAAAATTAAAAATTAAAAATTAAAAATTAAAAATTAAAAATTAAAAATTAAAAATTAAAAATTAAAAATTAAAAATTAAAAATTAAAAATTAAAAATTAAAATTAAAAATTAAAAATTAAAAATTAAAAATTAAAAATTAAAAATTAAAAATTAAAAATTAAAAATTAAAAATTAAAAATTAAAATTTAACTAAAAAATTAAAAAATTAAAAATTAAAAATTAAAAATTAAAAATTAAAAATTAAACATTAAAAATTAAAAATTAAAAATTAAAAATTAAAAATTAAAAATTAAAAATTACAAATTAAAAATTAAAAATTAAAAATTAAAAATTAAAAATTAAAAATTAAAAATTAAAAATTAAAAATTAAAAATTTAAAATTAAAAATTAAAAATTAAAAATTAAAAATTAAAAATTAAAAATTAAAATTAAAAATTAAAAATTAAAAATTAAAAATTAAAAATTAAAAATTAAAAATTAAAAATTAAAAATTAAAAATTAAAATTAAAAATTAAAATTACAAATTAAAAATTAAAAATTAAAATTAAAAATTAAAAATTAAAAATTAAAAATTAAAAATTAAAAATTAAAAATTAAAAATTAAAAATTAAAAATTAAAAATTAAAAATTAAAAATTAAAAATTAAAAATTAAAAATTAAAAATTAAAAATTAAAAATTAAAAATTAAAAATTAAAAATTAAAAATTAAAATTAAAAATTAAAAATTAAAAATTAAAAATTAAAAATTAAAAATTAAAAATTAAAAATTAAAAATTAAAAATTAAAAATTAAAAATTAAAAATTAAAAATTAAAAATTAAAAATTAAAAATTAAAAATTAAAAATTAAAAATTAAAAATTAAAAATTAAAAATTAAAAATTAAAAATTAAAAATTAAAATTAAAAATTAAAAATTAAAAATTAAAAATTAAAAATTAAAAATTAAAAATTAAAATTAAAAATTAAAAATTAAAAATTAAAAATTAAAAATTAAAAATTAAAAATTAAAAATTAAAAATTAAAAATTAAAAATTAAAAATTAAAAATTAAAAATTAAAAATTAAAAATTAAAAATTAAAAATTAAAAATTAAAAATTAAAAATTAATAACTAAAAATTAAAAACTAAAAAATAAAATTAAAATTTAAAACTTAAAAATTAAAAATTAAAAATTAAAAATTAAAAATTAAAAGTTAAAAATTAAAAATTAATAATTAAAAATTAAAAATTAAAAATTAAAAATTAAAAATTAAAAATTAAAAATTAAAAATTAAAAATTAAAAATTAAAAATTAAAAATTAAAAATTAAAAATTAAAAATTAAAAATTAATAACTAAAAATTAAAAATTAAAAATAAAATTAAAATTTAAAACTTAAAAATTAAAAATTAAAAATTAAAAATTAAAAATTAAAAATTAAAAATTAAAAATTAAAAATCAAAAAGTGAAAGAATGAAGGGTATTTTTTGGCAAAAATTTGCAATTTTTAGAACCTGATTCAAAAAGTCAACTATAAGATTTTGTGCTCACTAAACGGTTTGCAATAATTCAAAAAATACTTCAACGTATTTTTTTAAAAAGTACTGGCTATCGCCACATATTTTTAGATTTTTTTTCTATCTATTTTAATAAAAACGTTATTTGCGAAAAACCAAGAAAGAATTTGGTGAAAAGTTCAAATGTTGAAGTTTAAAATCAAATATTTTTTAAACCATAAGCGATAACTAGGTAGTATAAGCATGTTTTTTGTTAATAGTTTAATGGTTATTGGAAAAATTTAAAAAACGTAAAAATCACTTCATATTTATAAAAGTTACAAGCTTTGAAAGCATTTTCCACCTCGAGGTGGTCGACTTTGGCACCCTGTAGCTCACCCTGTGTTACAACAGGGTATCTCAAAAATAAATATTTTGAAAGCCTATATTCTTGACTACAATCGCCTAGAATATAATATTCCAATCCAACCAATAGTTTAGAAGTTCCAGACTTATTACCACTTTTTTTTGGTTTTGAACCACTGTGCGCACGATCGAATTCCTTGGAAATATCTAGAGCAACCACTTTACTTTCAGAAAAGTAGAGCTAACAGGTCTCCCGTGGAACGATTTCTACGGAAGCCATACTGTCGATCATTAAGAAGTGAATTGGACTGTAAGTAGTTCACAAGATGGAAATTGATCATGCTCTCCATCACCTTTGAGAGCGCAGAGCAGATTGCAATTGGATGGTAATTTTCAGGGTTATTAGCCGCACCCCTTTTAGGGATTGGTTGGACACTAGCAACTTTCCAGCAAGAAGGAAAGACTCCCGCACGGTACGAAAGACTGAAAAGTTTGGCCAATGGACTGGCTAGCGTCGAAGATCACTGTTTCAGCACCAGTGCTGGTATACCATCCGGTCCCGGAGACTTATTAATGTTGAGATCCGAAAGAACCTTTTTAACTGCACGTGCTCGGAAGAATATTTTAGGCATATTACAAGATACTCTTTCGAGTTCGGGCAGTGGTTGATCGCTATCCAGCAAAAATGAATTTTTTGCAAAAAGTTCAGCTAAAAGGTTAGCCTTATCAACCGGGTCAGTGAATATTTGGTCATTCATTATAATAGTTGGGATTGCAGAACTAGCATTATTCTTTACTCTTTTAACAAATGACCAAAAGCTCTTGCTGCCCCGAGGAGCAGAAGGAACATTAGCTCGAAGACGCTGATCGTGAAGAAACTTTTCACGCCTTAGTACTTAAGCACATTCGTTTCTCCCCTGTTTGCGTAGCAGTTCAGTGACGGAATTTTTATTTTCACGCCAAAGTCTGAATGCTTCCTCTCTGGATCTGACTGCATCTCTGCAAGTCTGATTAATGCAAGATTTTTAATTAGCCGAAATGTACTTTGATGGAATGAATAATCTCATACCAAGCACAATTATTTTTTCCACCACTATCGCTGCAGCGTCAATATTATTGTCCAGGAAACAAATTTTCCAGTTGAAATGCTTAAAGAAATCGTTGAGCTCGGCCCAACGAGCCTTTTCATAAATCAAAACTGAGCGTTTCGTAGCTGGTGTTGAAACACTATGAAGTACAGAGTACGAAAAAGATGCGGAAATGGTGCAGTGATCCGAATTACCGAGAGGTGGAAGAATTTTCACTTAATACTTGTCAGGGTGTGAAGTTAGAAAAAGTTCGAGAATATTTTGGCTTTGCCCTTCAATGCATGGAATGTGCGTTGGTTGATTCACTAGTTGCGCTAAGTGGTTATGCGAGTTACGTATGTACTTCCACATACACAACGAACATCTACAAAAGATATAGAAACCATATTAAATCAATATTTAAAATAAAAACTTAAGTCAACGACACTTTTGAAAATACATAAAAAGTCGTTGATCAAAAAGTTGAAACACTAAACCATGACAATAAAATATAAATAAAAATTTAGGCAAACGACACTTGTAAAACTACAAGAAGTCGTTGCCCACAAAAAAAAGGTCCAAACACAACAACCTATTGTGTCTAGCAATCATAAATATTTTATAAACAAATAATATTGATTGCCCAATAAAATCGAAATTGTGTTTAGCAATCATAAGTGTTTTAAAAACAGGAATATTGATTGCCCAATAATAGTATCTTATGCTGACACTTAAAAAAGTATTGATAAAGTAAAACTGAATTCTGAAGTTAGACTTAAAAAGAAAAATATTTTCGTAAATTTAGTCTTAAGATCAATGTGAAACAATAAAGTTGAAACATTTTTGGTTCTTTATAAAAATAAAAACTAAAGTGATTTTCCATCACTTAACTGGCGCAGTCGGACTAAAACCTTTTCTAAAGAATAAGGTAAAGAACTTACGTCGAATATAACAAAAGTTACAGTGAAAAATTAAATAAAATTGAATTTACGTTAAAAACAAAATAAATCATACTAAAACCTTTTCTAAAGAATACGGTAAAGAATTTACGTTGAATACAACAAAAGTTACGGTGGAAAATTAAACAAAATTAAAAATTTTTGTCGAGTACGAGTACAATACATTGTGTTGAAGAATATAAAATAAAAGAAAAAAATTTAAAAATGAGCAGATTCGACCAGAATAGAAGTATACCAGCCAACGAAGAACAAATGGCGGAGGTCATTAGAGCACAAGAAGAAGCTATTGGCCAACTAAGAAACCAGCTACAAGTTTTGCAACAACAAGAACTTCATCAAGAATTTTTGCTGGCACCCAAAGATATCTTAAATCAGTTCAGACAACTGAAAAGTCTGGATGGAGACCATGATGTCCATGCTTTTGTGGCCTCGGTAGGAGCTGTAATGGTACTAGGACCACAGAACAATCTTTAGCTTATGAATATGGCGATGGCAATCATAATAACTGAGAAAATTGGTGGTGCCGGGAGCTACATCAGGGAGCTGGGAAACCGGTGTAACATGGAACCAAGTGACGAATAAGTTGATGACATTTTTCAGCCCAAAAACAACATATAGTGACACCTTCAACAAATGCAGAGATATAAAAGTGAGTAATTTAAGGGAACTATTTACTTATTTTGAAAAAGCAAAGTCTGAAATAAATCAGATTTTCTTATTCGATGAAAATAAACCTAGTATTTATATGTCAGATAGAGCTGACAGAGATTTAGCCAATATACTAATAGAAAAGATTGATATACCATTAAGGATACATTTAGATCAAAACAGTACCCTTAATACCATATACGAGATACTCACAAATTAAAGCAGTAGATGACCCTAGGACTATTCATATAAAATATAGGAAAGGTACGAATACAAATTCTTACAATAAAACACCTAATATGAACAGATATAACCAAAATAATACACTGCCATTAACGGATATAACCAAAGTAATACACCGCTAAACATAAACAGGTACAACCAAAATAATAAAACACCAAACAATAGATATAACCAGAATAACACAACACAAAACACTAACAGATACAACCAAAATAACACAGCCCCACAAAACTATCTAAATACTAGCAATTCGAACCAAACAAGAATTACCCGTATGAGCGTAGATACTCGCAACTCTGGACCGATGCTTGAGCCGATGGAGATGGGAAATTTTGAACAACAACATGAGGATTATGATGAAGTAAATTTTTCAAAGCAGCCTCTAGAAACAGACTACCCATAATAATGGTGACAATAGGAAACCTAAATATAAGATGCTTAATAGACACTGGTTCAGATACTAGTATTATGGATTTTAAAAAGTCGAACAAATTTCAAAAGAGGAAATTGAGTAGACCCCAAATATATAGAACATTAACAGGTTTAAATACAATAGAATATGAAATAGTTACACCAATTCCAAAACAGTTCAAAGCAATAGGAATTTTGACTTGAAAACAATGAAAATTCAGAGCGAGAAATATGATGCCATAATTGGCCAAAATTTTTTGATTCCTTTCAAAGCAAAAATAGATTTATCAAGTAGATATTTAGATATATTTGGTAATAAAATATTTTTCGAGGATACATCTCCTCCTTATGTATATGATGAGATTTGTAATTTAGAGAGATTTGATATGGAGAAATTCAATTTGTCACACCTGGATAATGAAGAAAAGTATAACATTGAGAATTTATTGAGAGAATTTAAAGACCTTTTCTATAAAGAGGGGGATAATTTGTCTGCGACGGGTGAAATATGTCACGAAATCAGAACAACTATTAATAAACCAATATACTCCAAAATTTACAACTATCCTCAAGTTCATGAGCAGGAAATCCAGAGACAAATAAAAGATATGCTTGAAAATAATATAATAAGGGAAAGCAATTCACCATATAACAGCCCTCTCTGGATTGTCCCCAAGAAAATAGATAATTCAGGAAAACAAAAGTGGAGGGTCGTTGTGGACTATAGAAAATTGAATGAAAATACAGTAGACGACAAATACCCTATACCTAACTTTTCAAATATATTTAGCAAACTAGGAAATGCCCAATATTTTAGCACCATAGATTTAGCTAAGGGATTTCATCAAACTCTGGTTAAAGAAGAAGACAGGCAAAAAAACTGCATTCTCGACACCACAAGGCCATTATGAGTTTATTCGAATGCCTTTTGGGCTAAAAAATGCCCCTTCAACTGTTCTCAGACAGTTTATTAACAACATTTGCGTTGTTTATATGGATGATATTTTTAGTTTTCAGTACATTCTTAAGGGAACACATAATAAATTTAACGCAGATATTCAAAGCATCAAGAAAAGCAAAACTCAAAATCCAAATGGATAAATGCGATTTTTTAAGAAAAGAAACCCAATTTCTAGGTCATATTCTGACAAGAGAAGGTATCAAACCAAATCCTAACAACGTAAAACACATACAAGATCTAAAATTACCAAAAACAGAAAAACAAATAAAGTCATTTTTAGGAATGACAGGGTTTTATCGCAAGTTTATTAAGGATTATGCGAAAATTCCGTTTTACATGACAAAGTACCTGAAAAAAGGCGAAAAAATTAATTTAAATGACCCTAGTTATATTGTGGCATTCGAAAAACTTAAGGATATAGTAACCAAACCTCCAATACTGAGATACCCAAAAAGAGCTGTTGGCAATTGTTTGGGGTATTAAATATTTTAGGCCATACATTTATGGTCGAAATTTCGATCTTGAAAGTGATCACCAACCACTTAAGTGGTTAATGGCTAAATACTCGGGAAGAGATATCAATCCCCGACTCCAAAGATGGTTAGTCGAACTAGGAGAATACAATTTTAAAATTGAATATATAAAAGGCAAGGACAATTATATTGCCGATTTTCTCAGTAGGATCGACGTTGAAAATAGGGAAATAAATGCTGTGGATGCTGTTGATCCGGCTGGGACCATGGAAAATGTGGGTGCTTCTCATGAATCGCTCGATGTACAAACATGCCATTCGCAGGAGGAAGACTTGAATAACTATATCTCAATTTTGGACACAGTCGTGAATAGATTAAGAACTCAAATAATTATTGTAGAAAATAAAACTTCGGAAACAAAGAAGGTTTTCGGAAATAATAGAATTTTCATAGATAGATCAGATATCGAAAACAATAAAATAGAAGAAATAATTGAAAGAAACGTAGTAAAGGGAAAGATTGGAATATACACGGAGACTGACGACCACTACTATAATAGGGTACAAGAAAAACTAAGTGAAATGTTTCCGATAAAAACAAATATCGTATTTGTCAGATGCTCCTGGCTTGGAATGGACATAGAAGACGAAGAAGATTTAAAGAAACAGATTTGTAATTTCCATAAGCTCGAATCAAGCCATTCGGGAATTTCTTCTACCTTCGAGAACTTGAAACATAGAATATACAAACCAAAGCTAAAGACAATCATACATACTATAATAAATAATTGCCAGATATGCTCATCCGCAAAATATGATAGAAAACCGATTAAGCCAAAATTTTGTCTAACAGAAACACCGAACAATATTAACGAAATAGTACATGTAGATACGTATACAAACAGTAAAAACTCATTCATTATCTTTATTGACAAGTTCTCAAAGCACTCAGTTTGTTTTCACCTTCCAGATAGAAACAATTAAACTATCTTACAGAAGATCAGGGAATTTCTCACAATAAATGGAAAAACAAGTTTGTTTTTGACAATGAGTTTAAATCAAGGAATGTGATCGAATTTTTAATAAGGGAGGGAATCGAGTGCCATACGACTAAACCGAATAGTCATACAGGGAACTCAGATATAGAAAGATTAAATGGCACTATTACAGAAAAAATAAGAAGCCTGAATTTAGAGGAAAAACTACCCATTATCGAACAAATGACGAAAGCCATTACAACTTATAATAATACATACAATAGTATAATAAAATGTACTCCAATGGCAGCTCAATACGCAAAAGTAAATACAGAATTGATACGGACAAAATTACAAGACGCTAAAGAAAGAATAATAGAAAAACAGAACAAGAACAGGGAAAATTATCAGGAAACTAGACAAGAAGGTTTTATAAAAAATTATAAGAGTTTGCGTCATAAGGAAGAACCCAAGTTTAGGAAAATATCTCTACAGGGAATACACGCCAGTAATATTAAGAGACCAAATAAATTCAACAATCTGTTAACAAACCGAAATTAACAATTAATCTAAATACAAAATTACAGATAATAATGTGGACAATAATGACAGTAATTACATTTACGCCAATTCTGGCTAATATAACAACTTGCCCAATTACGGAGACAAATGGGTACGTGGAAATTATTGACAAGAATTTTAGTATTCCAGTGGAAGCCGACCTAATACTACACCAAATAAATATACAAGAAATAGAAAAAGTATTGCTGTCAATGAAAGAAAATATAGACACCTTCAGTAAAAATGATCACCTGTATGTATATAATGAAGTAGACACATTATTAAGCAAGTTAAAAACAATTACACCGACTAATAGACGAAAACGAGGACTAGTAAACATGGTGGGTCGAGCATGTAAATACCTTTTCGGCACAATGGACGATACAGACCGAGAGGACATAACTAACCATTTTAATTCAGTTGACAAAAATATGCATAATTCTATAACAGAGCTAAATCAACAAATAAAAATTAATAATCATTTTAATAACACAATACAACTAATAAAAGACACTATAACACAAAATCAGAAGGAGATACGACACCACATGGACGGAATTCACAAAATAGTTAAAAACATATTGACACGAAACATATACCTAGAAAGACTGCTAATTTTAACAACAATTAAAAACTACATAGAACATATACAAAGTTACATTACAACAGCACAAAATGGGATTAGCGACGCAAGTATCATAACAAAACAAGAAATAGACGATTATAAAACAGATATAAGAAAGATAAAATACTTGAGAACAGCAATTCTCGAAATAAATAATGAACTAATTTTTATAATTAAAGCACCAATATCATTTAAACTAATTCAAGTAACAACTATTATACCCATACCCAATTTTAATAAAGAAATAGAAGCAGAAGTTGAAAGTATATTTCGTCATAACAATAATACATATGGGGGATTTCAGTGCACCAACTTTTGAAACCGATGTCTTCCGATCGTGATGAAATTTGCACCAAGGTTAGTCCTATTGGATAGTAGTTTAGACACAATTTTTCAACAAGATCGGTCCAGATCTCTCTGAGCTAGAGGGGATCAAAAAACAGGTGTTTTTCTCATCCATGTAACTTATTACCTATTGTTCTTAGAAAATTTTCTCCCAAAGAGTTTAGATAGCTATTTCTTCAATATTTCGGAAAAAAAATACTTAAAAAAAAAAAGATTTTTTGTAAATTTTTTTTTTTGCTAAATTAAAGCATTTTTTGCCTTTTTTTTTCAAAAAGGGCATTTTTTTTTTTTTTCATAAGAAAGCTTAGGATTTTTCCTTTAAGAACTTTTTGGTCGCTTAGTGGGATGGGAGTGGGATATCTATCAAAATAAATGTTTTGTAACTCAAGACAACGGTTTTTCAATTTTTCACAAATGCACTATTTTGAATTTTTTCCTATTTGTGTCTAAAACCTTACAAATAAAACTTATACTGAGAAACTAGACAAACTAAACTTTCCGAAGGTATATAACATACCTAACTAAAATTTTATACCCTCGATACTGTAATACCCAGAATATGTTAACCTCAGGAAAAAAATCGCTTTTTTTCTATAGAAATCGCTTTTTTTTCTATAGAAAATGAAAAATTATTATTTTTTATTTATTTTTAATAATAATTAAATTAATGTGTAATAATAATAATATTAAAAATAAAAAGATAAATAATTTATTAAAATTTAATCTTAATTGCATTAGATCCATTTATATCATAACTATTTTTATACTTAATTTATTGTAGCTGATGAAGTATTTAAGTCTTGTAAATTTTTAAATACCCAGTCTTTCATCCAGCTTTTTTGTCGTTTTTTTGCCAATCCTTTCTTGGCGTTACTAGGTTCAGCTGTTGATTTCGCTGCTGGTTTATTTGTTGTCTTTGGAAAGAAATCGCATTAAATAGAGGCAGAAGTCTCTAGAAGTCTTGAGTCTTCCATCGACAAGCGGTATAAAAGCATGGTATTGAGCGGTGCCATCGATTGTTACCGCAGCATCGAATCTGCTGTTCAGTGTTTTCAATGTTTCCTGATGATCCTCTTTGCTACTAAAAACTATTTTAGTTTCTTTACAATAACTCTTTGCCCAATGGAATAAAGCAGTCGCATCTAAGATGCGATCTTGATGAGAGCACTGGAGGCTATACTTCGCTGCATTTCTTTTAAGGTTTGCTCCAATACCATCACATGCTCCTTTACCATGAGCAGTAGGATGAAAATGCCACTCAGCTGGCATTCCAAAACCTTTTTCATGGGCCATAAGATTTTCCAAGCTACTTTTGTTTTTAAAATGTTGACGAGCTCCGTCCGAAACGTAGTATACCTTCTTTACTATAAATTTAGATTTTAGAAATTTTAGTATTCTCTTCTGGTACTCATAAACTGCAACGGTATCATGTTTTAAATCGTCGGATATGATTGCCATACTTTTGTGTTCCAGTTTTTCATCTTTCATGTAGTAAATAACTACTGTGAATATAGTTGCTTGGTCGTTATTGAAGTGGAATGCTTGTATGGCATCCTGAAGAACATATTTATAGTTTTCTGCGAAATCATATCAAATAACGAATTCACCAGACTTCAAATGTATCTCCAAATCCTTGAAGAATGACCATTGCTCTTTGACTAAAAAGTCATGGTACATTCACCTAAGTGGCAAGAAGTTGTTGCATTAGGACACATAGTCAATTTAAGGCAATCGCGGTAATCGTGTAAATCTTCTGCCGAAGCATCTGTTAAATACTTTAAGTTGATTTCCTTCAACATCAGTTTAACATTTTCATGGTTAATGCAAACGCATACTGTGTGAGTTCCGCTGCTTCCTGCCAAAACGCAATGTTTTGGCCTCATTTGGGTAAATTTCGTGAAGCCAATTTTAACATCCTCGTGTTCAGATTGAAATATTGCAAATAACTCTTTCAGGTTACAGAGAACCATTCTCTTCTGTTATGTTATGAAGGTATGTTATATACCTTCGGAAAGGTTTATTTGTCTAGTTTCTCAGTATAAGTTTTATTTGTAAGGTTTTACACACAAATAGGAAAAAATTCGAAATAGTGCATTTGTGAAAAATTGTTATGTTATGAAGGTATGTTATATACCTTCGGAAAGGCTTATTTGTCTAGTTTCTCAGTATAAGTTTTATTTGTAAGGTTTTACACACAAATAGGAAAAAATTCGAAATAGTGCATTTGTGAAAAATTGAAAAACCGTTGTCTTGAGTTACAAAACACATATTTTGATAGATATCCCACTCCCATCCCACTAAGCGACCAAAAAGTTCTTAAAGGAAAAATCCTAAGCTTTCTTATGAAAAAAAAAACAAAAAAAAAGCCCTTTTTGAAAAAAAAGCAAAAAATGCTTTAATTTAGCGAAAAAAAAGTCAACAAATTTTTTTTTTTTTTAAGGTTTTTTTTCCGAAATATTGAAGAAATAGCTATCTAAACTCTTTGGGAGAAAATTTTCTAAGAACAATAGGTAATAAGTTACATGGATGAGAAAAAACACCTGTTTGGCCAAAATGTCAAATTTTGATCCCGTCTAACTCAGAGAGATCAAGACCGATCTTGTTGAAAAATTGCGTTTAAACTACTATCCAATAGGACTAACCTTGGTGCAAATTTCATCCCGATCGGAAGACATCGGTTTCAAAAGTTGGTGCACTTGACATGAAATCCCCCATATGTATATAGAGAAGATAAGTTTATAAATGAATGTAAAATATCAACACATTGTACACAGAAAAACACATGTAAACTAATAACGAATTTTAATACTGAAATAATTAATATTAATGAACAAACAATTGTAATAAAGAACGCGAAAAATGAAAAAATTATTAGTAATTATAACAACACAGAAAAAGTTTTAAATGGAAACTTTTTTAATACATTACAATAATTGTACATTAAACATAGCAAACCAAAAATTCTCAAATAAAAATAAAATGTATTTAGACAAAATAATCGTTCCAAAATTTCAAAATATCACGTTTAATTCAACATTAACAATTGACGAAGTAAAGCTGTCAACTATCCAAAATTTAAAAGAAATAGAAGAAATTAAATATAACAACAAAATTATAACTTATGGTGTACCACCAATAATATTAGCAACTATAGTTACAATACTGATAATAACATTATATGATAAATGTAAAAAGTCAAACGGAAGAATTCAGGAGAATTCTGTATCTAATGGGGGAGGAGTTACGTATGTACTTCCACATACACAACGAACATCTACAAAAGATATAGAAACCATATTAAATCAATATTTAAAATAAAAACTTAAGTCAACGACACTTTTGAAAATACATAAAAAGTCGTTGATCAAAAAGTTGAAACACTTAACCATGACAATAAAATATAAATAAAAATCTAGGCAAACGACACTTGTAAAACTACAAGAAGTCGTTGCCCACAAAAAAAGAACCAAACACAACAACCTATTGTGTCTAGCAATCATAAATGTTTTATAAACAAATAATATTGATTGCCCAATAATTGTATCTTTTGCTGACACTTAAAAAGTATTGATAAATAAAATCGAAATTGTGTTTAGCAATCATAAGTGTTTTAAAAACAGGAATATTGATTGCCCAATAATTGTATCTTTTGCTGACACTTAAAAAAGTATTGATAAAGTAAAACTGAATTCTGAAGTTAGACTTAAAAAGAAAAATATTTTTGTAAATTTAGTCTTAAGATCAGTGTGAAACAATAAAGTTGAAACATTTTTGGTTCTTTATAAAAATAAAAACTAAAGTGATTTTCCATCACTTAACTTGCGCGTAACGGCCTTTGGGAGTTGTTTGACTCGAATGGTGAAGCCAAGAAGAGTTATGAATATTGAAATCGCCGGCAACTACGATTTCGCTATTCGGGCAACTTTCTTATATTTTAGTTATAGATTCAGAAAGGGCATCGAAGTCATTATAGGTATGCTCTCTTTCTATGTTTGGGCTTCTGTATAGAAACCCGAAATGCAAAATATGTGACCTGATTTTGAACTTAGCCCAAAACGAGTTAAATTCTGCATCATTACAGTTCAGATGTTGCTGAAACTGGCACACAATATTGTCGCGAATGTACACTGCAAGGCCCCTATGAAAAGTAAAAAGGGATAGAAAGTGATAACCAGGTATGTGAAAATCCTGTGAATCAGCATCCTCACTTACCTGGGTGTCACATAAGGCGAAAACATCCGGCCGATGGAAGCGAGTGTGTGCATATACAGAGAAAAAATTCGTCCGCAGTCTACGTATGTTACAGAAGTCTATTCTGAATTTGCCTGACATTACAAAATTAATAAAAATATAAGTCAATATTCCAAAAAAACAATAGTACAAGTGACAAGTGCTCGTTTTGCTGTTATTCGGATAGTTAGTATCCAGTGTTATACCTTCATCACTAACATAACCAACAGCAAAACGAATACATCACCACTTGTACTATGTTAAAAAAAATAAATTTTGGGAGAGGAAATCAAAAAAATACCAACAACAATGACACTTACATACAGAAGCATAAAAACCTTTGTGTGGTTGAAGAATATAACAACAAGGCTTGACTGCTGTATATGTATATGGTTGTGTTGTATGTTGTTTTGGTGTTATGAAGCAGAGAAAAAAAAGGATTTATAAAAAACTGCATGTTGTTGTTTTCGATGTAATAAGTTATATTGTGCTTGTTATTGTTGGTTGTTTGTTTTTTTAAATTTTTATTTTGTGGCTGATTTTTGTTTATTTCATATGAACTATTGTTATTGCTGTTTGATTCTTGTTGTTAGTTGCTTATTTAAGGAAATTTTTTTGTTTTGTGGCTGATTTATGCTTGTTTTACTGTTGGATGGTTTTGATTAGAATTATGTGATTTTGTTTTGTATTTCCTTTTTGTTTTATTTAAATTAAGCGCGTCCTTGCGCGCACGAAAAAAAATTACTACAGTTGGGCCCATGGCGCCCAACTCAATTTTTAATTTGCAAGTTAATATAACTAAAAATTACTTTACCATTTTTGCTTACGCTAACTTAATTCTATGGGAACCAAAACATACTGTGGTTTCCCAATAATTTGCGTGTGCAAATATTCGCTTAGACTAGCTTAATTTTAATGAGAACAATAACTTGCATTGTTCCCATGATTTCCCAATATATTTATGCCTGCAAAAAAATTCAGGCGTTATATTACACCCGTGCCATCGTGGTATGTCGTAGGCAGAGTGGTAGTGCGCGGGGTGTTAACAGCAACACGCGCTGTCCGTGGTATTTGCTGAGTCAAGACAGAATGTTGTTTTAAAAAAGGTATTGGAAAATGCAATATGTTAACTCCCCCTTCTTAAAAATCAGCGTCCCGTTGATCAATTTCCACCTGGTTCCAAGTTTCCCGGAGGCGTAAGGGCTGGTATGGTAATGTGACCTAACAATGCAAAAGAAATACGTTACATTTGACCCGAGAGACAGATTTAATTGATTCCTCAAATTCTGAATGTGCTCAATATTTTTTCCATGGAGTTCGTGTAGAAAATTGATATCGACCCTGTGTGTTTTCGTGACCTTCTCACTCGCAAAGGTCCTTTCTCCGATCGTAATTGTTTCATTGAAAATTCGTATCAGGTACGTTCCATCCAAGTTGACTGTGTTCTTTGCTGATGATACATTTCCCTTATAGTATGAAATGTATACGAGGTCATCTTCGATCTGCTCTATTATAATTCCTCCATTTGACATGAAGGTACAGTTTGCGTTTGTTCCCCTCAGTATTCTCGATAAGCAATCTTCGTCCGAAAGTTCCTCCAATTCCTCCAAGGTACAGATTGTGACGTTATTAAGTGATGAGCAGCCGCCTTTGATTCCATATATGTTTTCCTGACTTATTAGGGCGGTATGATTCTATTGTACTTCCTAGGCATCACCTTCGGTATTGACAGTACTTATAATAATGATGTTCCATTCGAAACTATACTCGGCCTCCCGTACTCGATAGCCTCGATCTCATTACTGTATGGCAGTGACTTGACTTCTGAGATTATCTGATGAATTTCCTCTACATCTAGTAGGTTTATGTTTACAGTTCCACCCCTTAGCCAGCTGACAGGCCCTAACGATTTCTTCAATGACCCGTTTAATTGCCAAAATCTGGTTCAGCGCATCGTGTATGATCTCGTTCGTTTCTGACACAACGATCTTGTTATTAAATCTGTCGATGAGGTCATTCATTTTTTCCACTAACTCGCTCGTCATCCCAAATAAATTATTAATCACGATTTATTGCTGTTAATTATTACTGATGAGCCTTTGTCGGCTTTCCAGCACCTTATTCCAATCTGTCGCATCTGGATTTCCAGCAATCCATTTCCAGGCTGAGCCAATCCAGTCTATAGATCTTTTGCCCCTCGAAATACCTTTTATTGTTGCCATTCTGTCATACGCCCGTTGGAGTTGGTACTTGATCGATTTTCTGTCCTTTTATTCTTTAACGAGAGCAGTAAATACGTCAGCAGTTGTTTGCAGCATCCTCTCGAATTCTTCCAGGTTGATCGCATGTACAACGCTTAGGTGCCCATTTATAATCCATTCCTCACCATCCTTGATGGTCACAATGGATGAATGGTATTCGAATATGTGGAAGGCACCCACGTAAGTGGAAAATAATAAAAAACTTTAATGGTAAAGGTTAGTGTTATCTGTTAGTGCGTGTACATTACCATATAGACAAGATGCGCTAGATTGAATTGGTCATATCGAACAAAATATTTGCAAACTTATAATGATCATTATGTCGTTCTTCCCACAAGGAGAATCTATTACGGAATTTGAATTTATGTACGCTAGATATAGATACCTATCTTATTATGTAATTTTTTCCATTCTGATTCGTGTGTAAAAACATAACTATTTCACATTGTTTCTTTTCTTTTTTCTTTTTAATAATGGGAAATGATTTTATAAATTTTCGTTAAGTCATCCTATACAAACTTATTTCTATTTTTATTTTATTTTTTTTATAATGACATGAAATTTATTTTATAATTAAAAATTTTCCTCTTCAATTCATCCTAAAAGAATAGACTTATTATCATTACTATTACTATAAAATTCTCTTCTTCTATTCCTTATTGTCCTATAATAGAAAGGGATTTGTCTCACAGTTCTTTTCATGTTATAACAAAACATTTATTTTCATTTTTCTTTTTGAGTTAAAAAAAAATATTTTTTTTTTATATACTAATGATCAGGGGAAACTTAAAGGATTGTAAGGTTTCTTTTCACGTGTGATTTGTGGTATTTCTTTCCTGCTGTTGTCCGCAGGGTAACCTTATTATTTTCCAAAACTTTATGCTTCTTATAAAGTGGCTTATGCTTTGGTTTTATCTGTTTATCCCTTATCAAGATGTCCTGACTACCTGCAAAGTCGATAGGGTCCGACCTGGTTCTATTCAGGCGGCCATTGGTCGCTTTCTGATTGTGTTCGATGAGACCCCGAATATCTTCATTAACTTTGACGCGAAAATTTACCAATTGCTCATAGTTAAATCGTTCAGTCCTATTAAAAAAAATATCGGAAGGCTTTCTCTTAATCACCGCGTGGATGGTATTGTTATAACGATCAACTGCGATGTTGATCATATCCTTTGGGGAGCCATTCCCTAATTCCCTTGGTAAGCATCTATATATTTAAATTAAGGTGGAGTGGAATCTTTCCACTTGCCCATTTACCTCGCTTCTCTGTACCGGCGTAAAGTACATTTCCACCCCTAATGATCTCACAAAATTCAATATAGTGGGCGTCAAGAATCCTCTTTCGTTATGTGATAAAATCATGCGGGGTACAGTAAAGTAATGCAGAACCTTGACCAACTTGTGTCTCAGGTGAATTGCAGAACGATTTCCTATGTGGAAAAGTTTCGCGAATTTAGAAAATTTATCGATGCAACTAATGAACTTAATCCCTTGTATTTCAAAAATGTCGATGTGTAAAATTTCACTCGGATATTTCGGGATAGGAGTTGGTTGTAGTGCTGCTTGCCAAGTGCTCGGTGAGAGGTTGATGATCGGCAAAAATCCTGATTTTTTCTTGCACCGTAAAGGTAGGAGCGCAAATTGTTCAAAGCCCAGAGCATAGCTAGCATTTCCTTTTCATTGGTGGCATAGTTTTCCTCTGTTTTCGCAAGAGAACGTGAGATATATGCCACGGGTCTATCAGAATCCAAGTGTTCTTGAGACAATACAGCTCCAATTGCGTAGTTTGAGGTGTCCGTCGTCAAATTGAAAGCTGGCTAAAATCGGGACTGCTAGAAATTCCGATGATATTAACAAAGTTTTGAGCTTATCAAAAGCTTGTAATGCCTCCTCGTTAAGTTCAATGGAAATTTTTATGGGCATGTCCGCCTTGATTTGCGCTTTTTCACCCCTAATGAAATTCGTCAATGGTTTCTATTTTAGTCATTTTCTTCCTCTTTGTCCGTAAGTGAATTTTTCCCAAAATATCGTTTATAAGTTCCAGTTAGTAGTTATGAGGTACTCCAGTATTATGAACAAAAAATTGATCATCCGTCCTCTAACTGGTTAAATAAAAATATATGCTCCAATAATTCGTGTTAAATATCCCAACTTCCAGAAAATTATTTAAACGATTTTCCTGTAATTTATTCAGATGTTCGAACAAAAATATCCTTTAGAGAAAACTTCTCAGTCCGCACTTTAATAGTTTTCCGGAACTATCCTAGAACCTTCCAGAAATTTTCAGAGTGGTCCTTTAACTGAATTCCATAAAATTGTCCAAAAAAAAGTGTCTCCTATCAAATTCCGTTGGAGAAAATTTTTGCTTATATCAACTGACTAACACTTAAGATTCTCTACATAAATAATTTATACAACTAAATGCCAAAATTATCAATATAACGTTTCAAAATTACTGTTTTAACCTGCTAAAAATTTTCCTTATAAAACGTGTACCCTTAACACAATTTTCACTCTTCGATCGATTATTACGTGATATTATAATACACCCGATTAAATTAAATCATCTCAATTATATTTACCATCAATAATGATTGAGTTTTACTATTCGGTTATTAATCCTAATTGTGCCCCGTATCCATATGAAGAAAATTCGTAATTAGCCTAACATTAATCTAGATTGTTCTCTGTATCCTATATTAAGAAGATTTGTAATTAGTTATTAAGTTATTAATTAAAAATAAAATAAAATAAAGAAAATATTCTCTTCTTATTATACCCTAATAGGTCCTCGCTTCTTTTTATTCCTTCGGTACTTCTTCCTCGCGATACGTTTTATCCTCGTTATTGCAGTTATCAATTTCCGCAGCCTTTCCCTTTCCTCTTCATCTACCGTATACAGATTTGCTATTGTCTCTAATCTTTCCTCGATCTCCTGGAAATACATTTCGTTCAAATATCCCCTTGGTATCAACCGAAAAAAAAAAAGAATGGTTTATATTATTAAGAAACACTATTTTGTCAGTATTGGTCGTAAAATTAAAGTTCAAAAAATATAATTGGAGGGAAGAGGGTTATCTCGCACCACAATTAGAGGTAATAAATCAAAATAATAATTATACGACGATCAAAGGTAATTAATCAAAACAAGCCTTGCACTTACCCTTGAAGTTCCAATTCAATTCTAGGCAACGTTTTATGGATTTTTAATATTATTTTTGGTATTGTTAGGTTTACGTACTAATTTGCGAAGTACATGTGGTTCTTTGAATTTTATCTAAAATGATAAAAAATAGGAATTATTACGCTTTTCCTTTCTTAGATTTATTTTTTCATTTTATTTCAATTCAATTTAAAACTTTTTTTTTAATTTCCAACATTTTTAATTTTTACTTTAATGCAAAAAATTCTTTAAATGCTTTTTTAATAAAAAAGGAAATTTTAATTTTTCATGATTTCATTTTAAAGCTTTTCGTTTATTTTTCAAATTTCAGAATTGTATAATTTTTTCGTTAATTCGGTCTTGGCTCGCTAATTTTCTTATTTAATAATTTTCTCTTTTATAACATTTACATTAAATTATTGCAAATTTTAAGTCAGTTTCGGAGTCGTCCCTCTTCATTTGATCCGAGTTTTTGCGCCTTTTTCTTATTTATTAGGTCATGTAGGTTTCACTTTTATATTTTTCCATTTCGTTATAGTTCACTTGATGGAGGATCGTGTTGTCCGTTTTCGAGCAGCAAATGCTGACGTTCTAAGGCACGATTTTTCTCACCCGGTGAGTTTTTCCAACCTTTACTCGTATATTACTAAACGAAAAGGGTTAGCTCTCTCCCACTAAGTAGTGCAGGTTCTGATGTTGACTACAACTTGCCAGAATATTACCCAGCCGTATCTTCACTGAGTTGTGTAGGTTATTATGGTGACTACAACTTGCGAGGATACTATATGGCTATGTCCGTACCAAGCTGTGTAGGTTCTTATGTTGCTACAGCTTGTAGGGTTATGCAGTATTTTTTGAGCTCCCTTTAGTCCTTTGTAATCACACCATCTCGTGACTGAGTATCTCGAAGGAAAACTTTCACGTTTTTCACAGTGAATTCGTTTTATTAATTTAACATAGTGACAGAAAAATTTTTTGCGCACTGGAGTGCCTGGAGTTCAGGATCGCAGTACGCTGGTTCCTTTTTGAGGGCCCATATTGGTCACTTTCTTTTTTTTTTATTTTGGTGACAAAAAATTTTTACGCACTGCAGTGCCTGGAATTCAGGATCGCAGTACGCTGGGTCCTTCTTGAGGGCCCATATTGGTCATCTTTTTATATATGTAGCGGCACAACACTCAACACTTAGAACATTTTTTAAATTGTTCTCCTTTTTCCCATTTTCGGGGAGCACATTTTAGAATTTATTAATACTTCTTTCTTGGTTTATTTCACTTTTTCTAGGGAACGACACTTTAACTGTATTGATTTTAAAAAAATTTTCCTTTTATACTTTCAACATTTTCTTTAACTTCTTTTATATATATAAGTTTTTTTTTTAGACCTTTTCCATTTAAAATTAAATTTCAAATATTTAACTTTCACTCATTTTTAAAAAAAGTTTTATGTTTCGAACAATCTTCACATATTTTTTCACTTTTTTCCTTTTAAATTATAATATTATTTTTTCAGGACATTTTTCCTGCACACACAAAAAAATTCTTCCCCGAGCCAAGACGTTAAGGATCCGGCACATCCTTCTGCGACTGGCCGGTCCCTGCTCGGGCGCCAGTTAAGCGCGTCCTTGCGTGCACGAAAAAAAATTACTACAGTTGGGCCACCCATGGGACCCAACTCAACTTTTTAATTAAAACACCGCACAACTTGATTTTCTTAATTTAACTTTATTTGTCTGCTTAGTACGCAGCCTAGAATTGAACTGACTCAAATCTTAATTTTGCAATTTAATATAACTAAAAATTACTCTACTATTTTTGCTTACGCTAACTTAATTCTATGGGAACCAAAACATACTGTGGTTTCCCAATAATTTGCGTGTGCAAATATTCGCTTAACCTAGCTTAATTTAGCCTAGCTTAATTTTAATGAGTACAATAACTTGCATTGTTCCCATGATTTCCCACAGGCGTCATATTACACCCGTGCCATCGTGGTATGTCGTAGGCAGAATGGTAGTGCGCGGGGTGTGAACAGCAACACGCGCTGTCCGTGGTATTTGCTGAGTCTAAACAGAATGTTGTTTTAAAAAAGGTATTGGGAACATGCAATGTGTTAACTTTTATTTGAAAGTTTTATTTATTTATTTATATATATATAAATATATATATATATATATTGTTTAACGACACTGTAACACGGCAAAAACAGAAAAAAGAACGGCACAAAAAAACTACGTGTTAACAGCACGAACACTACAACAGCGGAGAATGTAGAACTAAGTGGAGCTGTGCTTAGGGTATTTCTATGAATGCGTTTAGCCTCACTAATGGTACATTTATTTTGAATATTTATTTTCAAAATATCTTTTTGCTGAATAAATTTGGAAAATTTATTGGAAGAGGCGGCATGTTCTTCGAGGCAGTTTGAACATTGGGTGCGAGTGCAATCGATTGGTTAATGTGGTGGCAGGTTTCATTGTTCACAAATTTATGAACTCATGATCACGTCGTCAATATCTAAGCTAGAGCGTTCGTTTTTGTAAAAAAAAATCGTTTAATAACATCCCAAAGGAGTTGCCATTTAAAATCGGCAAAATCGGTTAAAGGCCTCACGACATATGAGTGAAGCTTTGAAAAAACTTTTGAAAAAATAAAATTTTTCAGTGGGTTTGTTGTTTTTCTTAGAATATGTTGTATATGTTGTAATTCTTCTTATTGTTGAAGTCATTGCAGTTGTGAGTATATAATTACTGCACGTGTCACATTGGCCTAATAGTGAGCTTACATCGAGGAAAATCTAGTAGATTTTAGTTGAAATCAATTTCAAAATCTATACTGTTTATATTTAATTTTTTTGACATTTTGTGAGATTTTGTTTCCACAACAAACAGCTGATTAAAATAAAACATAAACTAGAAATACCAAAAATAAACAACACAATAGGAAAATGGAAATATGGAAAATTCTAAAAAGGAACAGATTTTATAATTATATTATGGATCAAAAATGAAAAAAGCAAAAACTGAAATTGAAATTTAGCGAAAAAAAAATCAGAATTTGTTAAATGTATTGTTTGAACAGCAAAAACAAATTCATTTTCCACAATTATTATTTAACAGATTGGAATGGGCACATGTCAGTATAAAAAGTTATAACTTTTCAATACTAAATATTTTTTTATTATAGATTCTTCATTTTTTTTTTTTGTTAATAATTAATATTTTATTTCCTTTTTATTCAACTTGTTTGCTTTTGTTTTTAAATGTCAATTTTTCAGTCACTGCGTTGTAATTTTCTACTACAATATTAAAAAACCACAGTAGCATCATTTGGTGGTGCCCAAGTTTGACAAGATTGTGTGAGATTTTGCACAACTATAGTAACGAGCTAGATTTTGTTTTGTATGGGAAATCTAGTAAAAATGAGCTAGATTTCGCTCGAAATCTCGTATATGCTAGATTTTGCCTAGATGCAAACGCACTATACGCAAGTATTACCACATATTTTTTATCGTTAAAATAAAAATAAAAAATCAAAAATTGAAAATTATAAATTAAAAATAAAAAAATAAAAATTAAAACTTAAAAGATAAAAATTAAAAATTGAAATTAAAAATTAAAAATTAAAAATTTAAAATTTAAAATTAAAAATTAAAAATTAAAAATTAAAAATTAAAAATTAAAAATTAAAAATTAAAAATTAAAAATTAAAAATTAAAAATTAAAAATTAAAAATTAAAAATTAAAAATTAAAAATTAAAAATTAAAAATTAAAAATTAAAAATTAAAAATTAAAAATTAAAAATTAAAAATTAAAAATTAAAAATTAAAAATTAAAAATTAAAAATTAAAAATTAAAAATTAAAAATTAAAAATTAAAAATTAAAAATTAAAAATTAAAAATTAAAAATTAAAAATTAAAAATTAAAAATTAAAAATTAAAAATTAAAAATTAAAAATTAAAAATTAAAAATTAAAAATTAAAAATTAAAAATTAAAAATTAAAAATTAAAAATTAAAAATTAAAAATTAAAAATTAAAAATTAAAAATTAAAAATTAAAAATTAAAAATAAAAAATTAAAAATTATAAATAAAAAATAAAAAAATAAAAATTAAAATATAAAAATTAAAAATTGAAATTAAAAATTAAAAATTAAAAATTAAAAATTAAAAATTAAAAATTAAAAATTAAAAATTAAAAATTAAAAATTAAAAATTAAAAATTAAAAATTAAAAATTAAAAATTAAAAATTAAAAATTAAAAATTAAAAATTAAAAATTAAAAATTAAAAATTAAAAATTAAAAATTAAAAATTATAATTTAAAAATTAAAAATTAAAATTAAAATTAAAATTAAAATTAAAATTAAAATTAAAATTAAAAATTAAAAATAAAAACTTTAAAATTTAAAATTTAAAATTTAAAATTTAAAATTTAAAATTTAAAATTTAAAATTAAAAATTAAAAACTATAAACTAAAAATTAATAATTAAAAATTAAAATTAAAAATTAAAAATTAAAAATTAAAAATTAAAAATTAAAAATTAAAAATTAAAAATTAAAAATTAAAAATTAAAAATTAAAAATTAAAAATTAAAAACTAAATATTAAAAATTAAAAATTAAAAATTAAAAATTAAAAATTAAAAATTAAAATTAAAATTAAAAATTAAAAATTAAAAATTAAAAATTAAAAATTAAAAATTAAAAATTAAAAATTAAAAATTAAAAATAAAAATTAAAAATTAAAAATTTAAAATTTAAAATTAAAAATTAAAAATTAAAATTAAAAATTAAAAATTAAAAGTTAAAAATTAAAAATTAAAAATTAAAAATTAAAAATTAATAATTAAAAATTAAAAATTAAAAATTAAAAATTAAAAATTAAAAATTAAAAATTAAAAATTAAAAATTAAAAATTAAAAATTAAAAATTAAAAATTAAAAATTAAAAATTAAAAATTAAAAATTAAAAATTAAAAATTAAAAATTAAAAATTAACAAGTAAGAAAATTATAGTCGGTCTAGACCGACTATACGATACCCTCTACCATGCGTTTAGAAACCGAATCTCCTAGGCCCAATTAACTGGACATAGAAAATAAGCAAAAACCAAATTTGAGTGGGATTTTTATTAATTTTTTTGGCTGCAGATATGAAAAAGTTCATATCGGATGATATATCTATATGGGGACTAGGTCCAAAAATGGACCGATCCTGACCATGGTTGGTAAAGTCTCTTGTATTTTGCGAAAATATATACAAACAAAATTTGAGAAGAATCAGTGCAATATTTTTATTTTTTAATAGATTTAAGTGAAGATCGGGAAGCAGCTCTATATGGGGCCAAAGAGATCATTTTTGGACTACTCATTAATGGATGTAATGAACGTATACAAACCCAATTTCAGTAAGATCTATATGACAATTTGGATCTTATGGCAATTTATGTCGATTTCACAGGGGTAATTTGTATGGGGGCTAGGTCTGAACATGGACCGATTCTCACCAATTTCAATAGCGTTCATCCCATGGCCGATAAAAGCTTATATACCAAATTTCATGAAAATATATTCATATTTGCGACCTGCAGTTTGATTACAAGCTTTACATGGACACACAGACGGACGGACGGACGGACGGACGGACGGACGGACGGACGGACATTGTTAAATCAACTCAGAAAGTGATTCTGATTCGATCGGTATAATTAAAGATGGGTCTAGGTCAAATATTTTTGGTTGTTACAAACAGCAGCACAAAGTCATTATACCCAAACCACATAGTGGTATAGGGTATAAAAATTAAAAATTAAAAATTAAAAATTAAAAATTAAAAATTAACAATTAAAAATTAAAAATTAAAAATTAAAAATTAAAAATTAAAAATTAAAAATTAAAAATTAAAAATTAAAAATTAAAAATTAAAAATTAAAAATTAAAAATTAAAAATTAAAAATTAAAAATTAAAAATTAAAAATTAAAAATTAAAAATTAAAAATTAAAAATTAAAAATTAAAAATTAAAAATTAAAAATTAAAAATTAAAAATTAAAAATTAAAAATTAAAAATTAAAAATTAAAAATTAAAAATTAAAAATTAAAAATTAAAAATTAAAAATTAAAAATTAAAAATTAAAAATAAAAAATTAAAACTCAAAAGTTAATAATTTTAGTTTAGTTTCCTCGCTTTGGACGATTATAAACAGCAAACTTCTCAGGATGTTAATGAATCATTTTTAATGCTAACGAGCACCCTAGCTGACCAATTGAAGTCGTCATCGTGATTTCCACAGACGGACATCGCTATATCAACCCCACTTGTTATAAGGATCACAAATATGTATATTTTATGGGATCCAGAATTTTTTTCGAATTATTACAAATGGAATGACAAACTCATATAAATTAATTTACTCACTTTACTTACTATGTAAGTTTTATCTTTCTTCCCAACATGTAGGAGTAAAGCTGTGTTAGACGACGGTTTTATTCGACGTCTTTTTTGTTTGTTGGCGAACGGTGCAGAGAAGCAAGAGGGGTAAACAAAAAGACACGATTTCTGTTTTCAAGACTTTTTTCATGTTTCTCTTTACACTCATTTCATTTTTTCTTGTAACGTTTTATTCTTTTTCGTACTTTGAAGTAGCCACTTCAGTGAGATCAAGAATCGCTTACATTTTTATTATTTTTATTTAATATTTATGCATAATTTCTTTAAACTGAATATATTTTAACTTAAAACTTTTAAATATTGATACGTTCTGCTATTTGATTAGATATTCTACAGAGTCTACTCTTAATAATTTAAATATTAAATAGGTTTTTGTATATAGTGTGAAAAATTGTGATATATTATTATGTGTAAAAGATTAAATCTTTTAATGAAATAATGTAAATAATATTTAAGAAATAAATTAATTGAATTAATTGAAGTAAGAAAATTATAGTCGGTCTAGACCGACTATACGATACCCTATACCATGCTTTTGGAGACCCTATCTCTTAGGCCCAACTAATTGGATATAGAAAATAACCATAAACCAAATTTGAGTGGCATTTTTATTAATTTTTTTGGCTGCAGATATGAAAAAGTTCACATCGGATGCTATTTCTATATGGGGACTAGGTCCAAAAATGGACCGATCCTGACCATGGTTGGTGAAGTCTCTTGTATTTTGCGAAAACATATACAAACCAAATTTGAGATGAATCAGTGCAATATATTTGTTTTTTGATAAATTTAAGTGAAGATCAGGAAGCAGCTCTATGTGGGGCCTATGACTAAGAGTTGCTCCATAGGGATAGTTTTTGGACTATTCATTAATGGATGTAATAAACATATACAAATCCAATTTGACTAAGATCTATACGACAATTTGGATCTTATGGCAATTTATGTCGATTTTATAGGGGACATTTGTATGGGGGCTAGGTCTGGACATAGACCGATTCTCACCAATTTCAATAGCGTTCATCCCATGGCCGATGAAAGCTTATGTACCAAATTTCATCAAAATAGATTCATATTTGCGACCTGCAGTTTGATTACAAGGTTTACATAGACACACAGACGGACGGACGGACGGACGGACGGACGGACATTGTTAAATCGACTCAAAAAGAGATTCTGATTCGATCGGTATAATAAAAGATGGGTCTAGGTAAATATTTTTGGTTGTTACAAACAACAGCAGAAAGTCATTATACCCAAACCACATAATTCATATATTTTTCTCCATGCGAAAAACAAGTAAGAAAATTGTAGTCGGTCTAGACCGACTATACGATACCCTATACCATGTGTTTAGAGACCCTATCTCTCAGGTCCAACTAACTGGATATAGAAAATAAGCATAAACCAAATTTGAGTGGGATTTTTATTAATTTTTTCGGCTGCAGATTTGAAAAAGTTCATATCGGATGCTATATCTATATGGGGACTAGGCCCAAAAATGGACCGATCCTGACCATATTTTGTAAAGTCTCTTGTATTTTGCAAAAATATATACAAACAAAATTTGAGAAGAATCAGTGCAATATTTTTGTTTTTTGATAAGTTTAAGTGAAGGTCGGGAAGCAGCTCTATATGGGGCCTATGACTAAGAGTTGTCCAATAGGGATCATTTCTGGACTACTAATTAATGGATGTAATATATACATACAAACCCAATTTGACTAAGATTTGTATGATAATTTGGATCTTATGGCAATTTATGTTAAATTCATAGGGGTCATTTGTATGGGGGCTAGGTCTGAACATGGACCGATTCTCACCAATTTCAATAGCGTTCATCCCATGGCCGATAAAAGATCAAATACCAAATTTCGTCAAAATGTATTCATATTTGCGACCTGCAGTTTGATTACAAGCTTTACATGGACACACAGACGGACGGACGGACGGACGGATGGACGGACATCGTTAAATCGAATCAGAAAGTGATTCTGATTCGATCGGTATAATTAAAGATGGGTGTAGGTCTAATATTTTTGGTTGTTACAAACAGCAGCACAAAATCATTATACCCAAACCACATAGTGGTATAGGGTATAATAAACTAAAGCAGATTAAACAAGTAAGAGTGTTAAATTCGGCCGTGCCGAATTTTTTGATACCCTCCACCTGAGTCTTAAACTCTATATTACACCCAATGTTGAGTACGGCTACCACTTTTAAGCTTTTGCCGATACTGAATCATTATGTCGAATACCAAAATTCGAATGATTCTTGGCTAAAAAGTATTATTATTAAGAATAAATTAATTTTAAAATATTTTTATCTGAATTATTTTTTATTTTTATCTGCACTACATTTAATACAAAAAAAATACATCACAATAACAGGTAAGAAACTAAATATTTAAACTCTTAATATTTAATTTTTAGTTTTTAATATTTAATTTTTAATATATAATTTTTAGTTTTTAATTTTTAATTTTTAAATTGTTAAAATTTAATTTTTAATTTTTAATTTTTAGTTTTAAATTTTTAATTTTTAATTTCTAATTTTTAATTTTTAACTTTTAATTTTTAATTTTTAATTTTTAATTTTTAATTTTTAATTTTTAATTTTTAATTTTTAATTTTTAATTTTTAATTTTTAATTTTTAATTTTTAATTTTTAATTTTTAATTTTTAATTTTTAATTTTTAATTTTTAATTTTTAATTTTTAATTTTTAATTTTTAATTTTTAATTTTTAATTTTTAATTTTTAATTTTTAATTTTTAATTTTTAATTTTTAATTTTTAATTTTTAATTTTTAATTTTTAATTTTTAATTTTTAATTTTTAATTTTTAATTTTTAATTTTTAATTTTTAATTTTTAATTTTTAATTTTTAATTTTTAATTTTTAATTTTTAATTTTTAATTTTTAATTTTTAATTTTTAATTTTTAATTTTTAATTTTTAATTTTTAATTTTTAATTTTTAATTTTTAATTTTTAATTTTTAATTTTTAATTTTTAATTTTTAATTTTTAATTTTTATTTTTTAATTTTTAATTTTTAATTTTTAATTTTTAATTTTTAATTTTTAATTTTTAATTTTTAATTTTTAATTTTTAATTTTTAATTTTTAATTTTTAATTTTTAATTTTTAACTTTTAATTTTTAATTTTTAATTTTTTATTTTTTATTTTTAATTTTTAATCTTTAATTTTTAATTTTTAATTTTTAATTTTTAATTTTTAATTTTTAATTTTTAAATTTTCATTTTCCATTTTTAATTTTTCAATTTTCATATTCCATTTTTCAATTTTCAATTTTTAAATTCTCATTTTCCATTTTGCATCTTCCATTTTCCATTTTTTAATTTTTAATTTTTAATTTTTAAGTTTTAATTTTTAATTTTTAATTTTTAATTTTTAATTTTTAATTTTTAATTTTTAATTTTTAATTTTTAATTTTTAATTTTTAATTTTTAATTTTTAATTTTTAATTTTTAATTTTTAATTTTTAATTTTTAATTTTTAATTTTTAATTTTTAATTTTTAATTTTTAATTTTTAATTTTTAATTTTTAATTTTTAATTTTTAATTTTTAATTTTTAATTTTTAATTTTTAATTTTTAATTTTTAAATTTTTATTTTAAATTTTTAATTTTTAATTTTTCATTTTTAATTTTTAAATTTTTATTTTCCATTTTTCAATTTTCATTTTCCATTTTTCATTTTCCATTTTCCATTTTTCATTTTTCATTTTTCAATTTTCATTTTCCACTTTTCATTTTCCATTTTTCATTTTTCAGTTTTTATTTTCCATTTTTCATTTTTCATTTTCCATTATTCATTTTCCATTTTCCGTTTTTCACTTTTCACTTTTCAATTTTATTTTCCATTCTCCATTTTTAATTTTTATTTTTTCAATTTTCATTTTTAATTTTTCAATTTTCAATTTTCAATTTTCATTTTCCATTTTTCAATTTTCCATTTTCCATTTTTCAATTCTCACTTTTCATTTTCCATTTTGCATCTTCCATTTTACATTTTTTAATTTTCATTTTCCATTTTCCATTTTTCATTTTCCATTTTTCAATTTTCATTTTCCATTTTTCAATTTTCATTTTCCATTTTTCATTTTTAAATTCTCATTTTCCATTTTGCATCTTCCATTTTCCATTTATTAATTTTCATTTTCCATTTTTCATTTTTCATTTTTCAATTTTCATTTTCCATTTTTCATTTTTCAATTTTCAATTTTCACTTTCCATTTTCCATTTTCCATTTTTCAATTTTCCATTTTTCATTTTTTAATTTTCATTTTCCATTTTCCATTTTTCATATTCCATTTTTCAATTTTCATTTTCCATTTTTAATTTTTCAATTTTCATTTTCCATTTTTCAATTTTCCATTTTTAAATTCTCATTTTCCATTTTGCATCTTCCATTTTCCATTTTTATACCCTCCACTCCAGTGTGCAGAGGGTATATATAAGTTTGTCATTCCGTTTGTAATAATTAGAAAAAAAAAATATGGACCCCATAAAATATATATATTTGTGATCCTTATAACAAGCGGAGATGATATAGCGATGTCCGTCTGTCCGTCTGTGGAAATCACGATGACGGCTTCAATCGGGCAACTAGGTTGCTCGTTGGTACAAATGATTCATTAACATCCTGAAAAGTTTGCTATTTAAAATCGTCTAAATCGGTTTATCTGGTCCCGAGAATTGAACGATGGAGTAAAAAAAGTCTTGAAAAAATATGATTTTACTATGTTGTTCTTGTCACGATAACGTTCTCAATAGGACAGCTAGGGCGTTTGTTGTTAGTGAGAATGATACACCAACATCATGAGAAGGTTTCTGTTTTTTAAATCGTGACAATAGGTTTCAGAGGTGCCGAGAAATCACTGAAAAGGTAAAATAATATGATGTTTTCCTATATTGTTATTCTAAATTTTGTATTTTGTCACAGCTGTACTTTGTTGTTTTTATGGTCGTTGTGGTAATAATATAAAAATTCACCAATATCAACATGTTATGGTGTAATATTTAAGTTAGTTAATTAATAAAAGAAACTATATAAAATCAATATCAATATTCTGCGATTTTTATAAGATCACAAAATATTACAAATTGATACATACATACTACTGTTGCAAATATCAAAATACTATAAATATCATTCATATATTCTGTATATGTATATCGATAATAAGCGCATATTAAAAATAATATAAATATAAATTATTTTATTTATACAAAATACTGCAATTTTAGGGTTGCAAAAAATAGTATGATTTTAAGGGTTCTACTTTTAGTAATACTTGCATTCAAAAGTAGTAGTGAAACCATAAAATTCTACCCTGTAAAAAATTGGTGTTTAAAAAAAATTTTTTTGTTAGATGATAATAATATAATATAGATGTCAATAATATTTAATTATAATACATTTTTAAAATTTGTTATTTAATGTTTGGCGCAGGCAAACGCCATTCCCGGACTACCGGGAATTTAATGCAAGAGTTATTCCGCATTAGGAATAATCGCGGAGCTCAGCTCAATCAAAGTGCAATGATTAAGCCTCGCCCTGGGAAACATGAATTCATTCATTTCTTCGCACAAACCGAACTTCTTATGGCACATTAAAAATAAACTAATTGAGAAGTCCAATTCATCATTACGCTGTATTATAATACCATTTTCTTATTTTATTACTAGCTAGTAAACAAAGTGATCGTACCATTGTGAACGAAATAGAATTAAAATTGTGTGCAGATTTGTTTTACTTAAAAAAACTGTTTCTACAGATAGTGAGTAAAATCCGAGTAAACATTTTATGCAATAAGTGATCATGTGAAGTTTTTTTGACTCCTCTGTGCTATTAAGACAGTCATAAATGAGCTCTTTTGCTGATCACAAAATATTCTTTTGTTGCGAGGAAATATTACTCCACCCCCGACTCTTCTTGAGAACCTTTTTTATACAATTTTCTGATTAATTTCGACTTATTTTTGAGTCATATTTAATGTCATTTTTCTATAAATCACTTTTTAAGCGTAAGCAAAAATCCTTTCTTAGTTTTTTTCTAATACCGCATGTGAGTAATCAGTTTTTAATCATCAAAAGTGCTCGAAGAAGACACAGTAAGATGATTTTTTTTAAAACAATCTTCGAAATGATGACTGGGATATCGTATATTTTTGTCTACACACACATATACATAATGGCACCAGTAAGCCGAACTCTCTCATGAAACACATAGACGACAGCGGCTACACGACTAGAGCCTGTCAAAAATAAAATACACACGTTTATATGAAAACGATTATTTTGACACCAACACAGCTACACGACTACATGACCACTTTTTCTGCTGTAGTCAACTTAGGCTAAAGGTGGTATTACATGATGTGTTTTTTGCATATGTACTGTCAAATTTTCCCACAACAAAAGTTGTACACATCGTGTGATACATATGAAACATTGTTTATGTACAATACATGAGGAAAGTCACATGTACATTTTTCAATTAGAACAGGTTCTATTTTTGCATGACAAACATATGAAAATACAACACTGCTTGTGGCGAAAGAAAAACAGAGTAAATTTTAAAGATTAATATCGAAAGAAAAATAAATTGTTTGGTATTAATTAACAATTAAAAAATATATAACCTTTTTTTTAACAATAAATTTTTGTAAATTCACAAATTAAATCAGCTGTTGTTTACATTTAGAGGTTATGTCATACGGAAATACATATGCACGTGTGATAGCAAAAATTATGAATCGTATGTAAAAGACAATTTTGACAGACATGAGGAATTTCATGTGGATAAAAAAGTGACAGTACATATGTTAAAAACGCTTCGTGTAATAGCACCTTAATTTCTATTTTTGTTGACTATAAAATAAAAATAGTGTTGACAATATAACAGAATATGTAAAAGATATTAGTGCTATTTTATTTTGTTGAAAAAATTAATCGCAAAATGAAATGCTATAATAATTATATTAATAAGTAAATTTATTTATTTATTTTTACGTTATAATAATGCATTATATATAAGTAATATATTTAAGACAATTTTATATAGAACCATACATGTTTTTCTATTTTAATAAAGTAAAAAAAAATTAAATTGGCACTACTGAAATAAAAATGATTTTGTATAAAAACAGCTGTTTATCCGTGTGTTTGTGTAGCCTTTGTCGTCTATGTGTTTCATGCATAAGTAACAATTTCATTTAGTCTTATGAAAGCTTTTGAACAAAGCAGATATACGTCGCATTGTTTTGTGAAATCTTACATTGTTTTTTAATAGGTACCAATGATGCCAGGAGATTTTTACAGAAATCTCTACGCTAATGAAAAAAAATGCCTTTTTTCCCTACACCCACTTTTTTTCTCTCTACATTTTTCCCTACACTACTTTTTTCAATTAAAAAAAAAAAAAAAAAATATTTTTAATTTGTTAATCTTCAATTTCAATAATGCAAAAATAACATAAAAACGAAAAAATATCATAAAAAATAAGATAAGAATATCATTAAAATAACATAAAAACAACATAAAAAACCAACAGATATTTAAAAAAAAATGTTTACTATTCTGTATAATCATCTTTAATATGGCTAGATGTGCATTTAAAATTTACACAATTAATTAAAATGGCTTGCAAATGGGATCTTCTTATAACGTAAACAGAATTTTGGTTGTTGGTTTTAAAAGATATTTTTTTTTAAGACATTGGTTATTAGCATGTATACTTAGATCTGATTTATCGCAATTTAATATTTTTTCACAAGCCTTGCATCTGTATTTAAAATCCTCATCTTTGACCTGTTCCATCCCATTAGCTTCTCGTCACTCAACTAACTTGAGTAAAACCTTTGTTTTCTTTTTGTTTTAAAATCAATGATGTTTACATTTATAATATTTTAATATTCTTTTTATTTACAAACTTACTTAATATAATCGAAGAGATCTACAAAGATGGCGTACTTATGTATGTATTAAAAAAAAATGCACAAAACAAGTAAACTGCACAAAAGTGTTTTTTTACTTGTCATTCTTATTAAGGAAGCCACGTATTTATTTTCTCCATATTATAGAGTTATTACCAGATTAAAAAAAGGTAGATATTTTTTATTTTAAAGTTTAAAATTGAAATGTATATAATATTAAGTCGTTAAAAAAAATTTTTCAAAAAATCCATACAATTCGATAAAAGTAAGAAATCTTTTGCATAAAACACATAGACGCAAATCCATTTATCGATGCGTTACAAATGGAATGACAAACTTATGTAATAAGATCGAAAAAATAAAACTGATTAACGCTAGTGCTTTTAAAATATAAGACATGGTCAAGTATTCCGAAAAAGATCCGAAATTTAAAAATATATTTTGTTTACTATCTTCTATTGACTTTAAAATTGTTAAACGCAAATGTTGAAAATTCAGAGTATTTGTTGTAATAAATTACTAAATTGATCAAATTGTTTACATTTTCAAATATTTTATCTAAATCTGTTACAAATAGTGCAAGAAAACCTAGGTGGAGGGTATCAAAGATTCGGCATAGCCGAATTTAACACTCTTACTTGTTTAATTATACCTTCCACTCCAGTGTGCAGAGGGTATATATAAGTTTGTCATTCCGTTTGTAATAATTAGAAAAAAAATTTTGAACCCCATAAAATATATATATATTTGTGATCCTTATAGCAACCGGAGTAGATATAGCGATGTCCGTCTATCCGTCTGTGGAAATCACGATGACGGCATCAATCGGGCAGCTCGGATGCTCGTTGGTATAAAAAATAATTCAGGAACATCCCGAAAAGTTTGCTGTTTAAAATCGTCCAAATCGGTCGATTAGGGCCCGAGATTTGAATGAAGAACTAAAAAAAGTCTTGAAAAAATATAATTTTCTATGTTGTTCTTGTCACGATCACGCCTTCAATGGTGCAGCTACAGTCATCATTTTTAATGAGAATGATTCACCAAATTCATGGGAAGATTTCTATTTCAAAAATCGTTGTAATCGGTGGAACAGGTCCAGGGAAATCTCTGAAAAATTAAAAAAAAAATGAAAAATATGATGTTTCTATATTGTTCTTGTTTTATTCAAAATGTTGTGTTGTTGTCATAGCTGGACTTATTGTTTTTGTGATCGTTGGGGTAATAATATAATAAAAACTAACCCTTTGTACATTTTTTTTATAAACTCTGGTAGAAAAATTTAAAAGTTTCCATTGTTTTGGCATCACTAAAAAAAATTGTTAAATAATTTCTGTCATTACCACGAGCCTGCCTGCAAAATTTCAGATCGAACGGGTCGCGGCAAAGGGGATAAAGTCGATCCAAAATTTTTTCGACAAGCAGACACTACGAGTTAATATAAAGGGAGTAAAAATTCACCAATTTCTAAAGCAAATAATGCTAAAATACCTAGTTGTTAATAAAAAAAAACAAAGTAAATTTAACAAAAAAAAATTTATGTATAAATTTATTTAAAGAGAAAAACACAAAAATAACGTTTGATGTTGTATTTCTTGTCTGTAATATTTACATAAACATATTAAATAATACAAATAATATACATATATTCAATATATGTATATCCATAACAACTGCATGTTAGAAATAAATCGGTATATTATTTTATTAACATAAAATTCTGCAACATTTTTTGTGGGGAAAATACATTTCTTTTGCATTAACAGAGTGTCACTTCATTTTGCTCAGCGTGACTATGCCGCAGTAGATGGCGCCACACTTTTTGTTCTAATTAGCTTTGCAATAGTTATTTCTATTTTACCATGAATGTCAATATTTTCAACTAGATATACAGAACAATGTTAAGAGTATACACGGACTGGTCTTTTATTTCATACGTTTTTTCATTATTATTTTACATATATGAACATAAGTTTGGAATGTTAACTTTTTGTTGTCTTTATAAAATAGAGTTACCGAGTTTATCAATGAGTTTTTTGCTTTCAAAACAGTTCTACATAGTTATATAGAATTATTATTCTGCTTTACCTACAAAATATCTGATTGCGATTACATCTTATTTTTAAAAATTGTTTATAATTACTAAAGCATTATTATTCACATAAATACAAAATTGCACTTTTTAAATTTTCCGTCCAAATTTAAGAAAATAGCAATTCTAAAAACTGGAATTAAAATTTCCAATTATAAATTATTAATTGAATTTCAGAAAATCATATCAAAGAAAATCATATCAATTGCATCTTTAATATATAAATTTTATTCGTTAAACACAAATTGAAATTCAAAAAAGAAAAAAAACACCAAATACCAAATACCTATGTTTACATTTAAAAAATTTTCACATTTAAAAAAAATATTGACATTCAGGAGAAATTAATAGCGTTCAGTATCGCGATTCAAAAACTTCTTTTAACGATAGTCGGATCGTTAAAAAAAGAAAATAGCAAAATTATCAGTAAAATTTTTAAACGATATTCGCTATTGGTTATTTTAGCTGTTGTTGTTATCTAAACGACAACCATTTTTGTGTTGTTTATTCAATAGATAAAAACTTTTAGGTTGAAACGTCGTCATACATATTAGTAAAAAAATAAAGATATTAAACATAAACATGAAATCATCTTGTCAAACACGAAGTAATTTGTTTTTTTCTATTTGTGTTTTCGCTTGTTTTGACAGAGATGCCACTCGTTTACAATTTAAATAAGTAGAAAAATAGAGATGTCGACTGTCGTTAAGATGTCTGTACTTAGTGAATCACTTTATCATTAGTGCAAACAATAATAGCTGTCTATATATTTTGCGATTGTCGGATCGTTGAAATTTACAGAATCGGACTACAGAAAACTGATTTAAATTCAATGAATTTTAGAAAACCTCAAATGATATTTAAGAATTGCGAACACAAAAATTGTTACATAAATAAACGCAATTTGATGAGAATGTTACTTTTTATATATAAATTTTCACAATTTTTTTTGGATGAATATTTGAAGTTTACCAGAAAATAAAGGTAACAAATTATTTTATTTAAAATGTTTGGGACATTTGGTTTTTTGCGTTTGGCATCCCTTATTTGATTATTTATTATTATTATAAACGTTGAGAGAGCTTCTTTTTGGTTATTATTTTGTTACTCCATCCGACCTATATGGCCGCAATGAAGAAATATTTGGCCAGTTAAAACAAACTATACAGCCATCTCCAATTAGCACGATTTTAATACATATAGCCACCCTACACAACCATTACCTTTGCAATGGAGGTTAGGGCGAGCTATTTAATTAGCAAAAACTAAATTAAACGAGAAGTTATGTCATATAACCGGAAACGCATGCATATAGGTATATAACCTAAATGCATGCAGAGCAGCAACCACGATGACCAAAAATCAAACACCGAAATAATAGAAAAGACGAAAACCAACCCAAAGAATTTGCTGAAATAATTTGGTACTAAGTCTAAAAAATTGTTTACTTTTTCATTTACATTTATTATCAAGACTCAAACTGAGGTGGAGGGTATCAAAGATTCGACACAGCCGAATTTAACACTCTTACTTGTTTTCATTTTCCATTTTTAATTTTTCATTTTCCATTTTTAAATTTTCATTTTCCATTTTACATTTTTAATTTTTCAATTTTCATTTTCCATTTTTCAATTTTCCATTTTTAAATTCTCATTTTCCATTTTGCATCTTCCATTTTCCATTTTCAGCTTTTCATTTTTGTACCCTATACCACTATGTGGTTTGGGTATAATGACTTTGTGCTGCTGTTTGTAACAACCAAAAATATTCGTCCTAGACCCCTTTAATTATACCGATCGACTCAGAATCACTTTTTGAGCCGAAATAGTAATGTCCGTCCGTCCGTCCGTCCGTCCGCCCGTCTGTGTGTCCATGTAAACCTTGTAATCAAACTACAGGTCGCAAATATGAATATATTTTGATGAAATTTGGTATATAAGCTTTCACCGGCCATTTGATGAACGCTTTAGGAATTGGTGAGAATCGGTCCATGTTCAGACCTAGTCCCCATACAAATGACCCCTATGAAATCGACATAAATTGCCATAAGTTCCAAATCTTCATATAGATCTCAATCAAATTGGGTTTGTATGTGTTTATTACATCCATTAATCAGTAGTTTAAAAATAATCCCTATAGGAAAATTCTTAGTCATAGGCCCCATATAGATATAAAGATCTGCTTCCCGATCTTCAGTTAAATCTATCAAACAACAAAAATATTGCACAGCTTTTTCTCAAATTTGTTTTGTATATATTTTTTCAAAGTATAAGTGACTTTACCAAATATGGTCAGCATCGGTCCATTTTTCGACCTAGTCCCCATATAAATATAGCATCCGATATGAACGTTTTCATATCTGCAGCGAAAAAAAATAATAAAAATGACACTCAAATTTGGTTTATGCTTATTTGCTATATTCAATTTGTTGGACCAAAGAGATAGGGTCTCTAAACCATGGTAGAGGGTATCGTATAGTCGGGCTAGACCGACTATAATTTTCTGACTTGTTTTTCATTTTCCATTTTAAATTTTTCAATTTTCATTTTCCATTATGCATTTTCCATTTTTCATTTTTCAATTTTCATTTTCCATTTTTCATTTTCCATTTTTCAATTTTAGTTTTCCATTTTCCATTTATCATTTTTAATTTTTCAATTTCCATTTTCCATTAGTCATTTTTCATTTTTCAATTTTCATTTTTCAATTTTCATTTTCCATTTTTCAATTTTCATTTTCCATTATCCATTTATCATTTTTAATTTTTCAATTTTCAATTTTCAATTTCCATATTCCATTTTCCATTAGTCATTTTTCATTTTTCATATTTCGTTTTTCATTTTTCAATTTTCATTTTCCATTTTTCAATTTCATTTTCCATTTTCCACTTTTCATTTTTCATTTTCCATATTCCGTTTTTCATTTTCCATTTTTTATTTTCCATTTTCCGTTTTTATTTTCCATTTTCATTTTCCATTTTTTTCATTTTCATTTTTTCTTTCATATTGGCGATTTTTTTATTATAACGTGATAACGATAAAAATATATGTGGCAATACTACTAACATGAGCTATGTTATTGTGTTCTTGGTATTGTTAACATATGTATATACATAATTTTTTTGTGGCATTTTTTTTAATTTGTTGTACAATTATTATGTTCAACCACTAAACTGGGTTTTATGTTTTTTTTAGAGGTATCTTTATATTTTTGCTCGTATCTAATCACATTGATGCCCGATTGAGCCCATTTTCAACACGAACCTGCCGGGAATTATGCAAAATGATATTGTTGTAACCTTATCCAGTGAGATGGCTTTTTTTGTGAATGAGCGAGATTTCCACAGACACACGGACAGACGGACATCGCTATATCGACTCGAGCTGTGATAAGGATCAAGAATATATATACTTTATGGGGTCGGAAATTACTTTTTCGATGCGTTACAAACGGAATGACAAACCTATATATACCCTCTGCCACTGACGTGTGGAGGGTATAAAAAAAGACATGAAACTAAAAATCATCGCATGAATGCAATAGGTTTTTGGTAGCAGCTTCAAAAGAGAATTAAGAAAAAGCGCGTCCTCAAAAATCGTCGTGTGAATTGGGCCTAAGTCTTTACTATTTACCCTACTATGTAGGTCTGAGTTCACATTCACAATTGAATTTACTTTACTTAAAATCTGGCTAAATAAAGGCTAAAATTCAATACTTAGCAACATTGCAACACCAGCAAGAAATGTCAATTTAATTGAGTAGTATGTTTATGGCATTTCTGGATCAGTTCATGCGTACGAAAGCATGCATCAAGTTCTGTTAGGGTGGTAACCCTGGTTTTTAGCAGATTCGCAAACCTTTTTTTCGTTATTACAGTTATTTAGCAGAATTGTAGTGCATCCCTGTTAATATAACACTTATTGTATTGCTCTATTAATATATAATACTTATACTATACTTGTTAATAACTACTTTGTAATATAGTACATAATTATCTACCATGTAAATTAGGTTAGAGAGATCAAAGAATAAACGAGACGAGGCAGTCTGCATTTAAAATTCAAATCAACAGGTTGTTTCAATCATACAAGAACCTTTATATGGCGACCGTGACAGCCGTAAAATTGTGTAGTGAGAGTGGAGTGTGAAAAAAAAACATCAATTAAACATAAAAAGAAAACACTCAAAATTAAAGAAATTTACAAAAACAAATAATGAAATAAAAAAGACAAATAAACCTAGAGACAAACACTGACAAGAGTAAAAAAAAAAGGAAGAGATCGTAACAAAAATTTGCAAAATAGTAGAATAAAATCAAAACATAAAGAAAATTATAAAAGTTTGGAAAAATTTATTATTTGTGAAAAAAAACTACCAAAATTGGAAAATACCCAAAACCAGAATTTAAACAAAAAAAAAAAAAAAACAATGGTAAAAACCTTAACTTTCATAAACACATGTTAAAATAAAATAAGACGAAACTGTACAAAAAATTAACATGAAAAAAATAGACAAACCAAATTTTGTAAAGCAGAAAAAAAATCTAACGGAATAAACAAAAAACTGAGCTCTTTGCTAATGTTTGTCAGCTTTTCTCACATAACGAAATTAAACGGCAAGTGAATTACATATGTACCTACCGTGAAAAAAATAGAAATTTGAAAAAAAAAATCAATTGATACTAAAACATAGTAACATTTCAGTATTAGTCTAAAAATTTTGAACTGAGAGAAAAAAAAACATCGACTTAATTTGAAAAAACCCAAGTTTGCAATTAAATATAAAAAAAAACAACTATATAATATTAAAAATAAATCAGTGAAAATTATAACTGGAAAAAAGCAATTACAAAAACTCTCAAAATCTGAAAAAAAAAAACAATACAGATATAACTTAGATATAAATTAGCAGTAAAACTAAAACGGGATAAAAACCTTGAAAAATTTGAACATTGGAAAAAAAGTATGAATACAAAATCTTTAGCAACAAAGGTGAAACAAAATAAAACAGAACATATATATAAATAAATATATAAATAAAGGGGAAAAAAACACAAAAACAATAAATAGTGAAAAAAATTTAAGCTACTACGAAACTGTACAGAAAAAAAACGGAAAAACACAAAAATTTGCTAAAAAAAAAAAAACGAGGTAACGGAAAAATCATCAACAGTAAGAATTAACAAGTACAACAAACAATTAACCATCAACAACAATAATCATCAAAGAATAAGTCAACGAAAATAATAGCAATAACGACAACATTTACCAGCAACAATACACATCACTAGTACATCTTTATAGAAGCTTCGGCAGGGTAACAAATTCGTATTAAAACAACCAACAACAAAGAACAACAGAATCGACAGTGGTCGACCACAACCACAGCGATAGCGACGGCAGTTAGGCGTAAAAAGTAAATATGAAAAAAAAACAAAAAACCATTAGGTATGAAAATTAAATTTTTATATATAAACTTTTTCTCATTAATAATAAGAATAACATATAATATACATATAATTATAATAATAATTATAATAATAATAAACATATTATTAATTCTAAACATTTATTTTTCTAAACAAATTTTGTGTTTATCAATATATATTTCAATAAAATTAATTATAAATATTACACAAAAAAAAAAAAGACAGAAAAAAACAAAAACAAAACCCATACAACATTTAATTGTAAGTAACATTTACAATTAAAATATATTCACATTTATAATTATTAATATTCTTACATTTATACTACCAATGTACTTACACTTATACTTATCATTACACTTACCAAAATACTTACATTTATACTACAATTATGTATAGCATTCTACGTACCCTAAATTAAAATAAAAACAAAAAAGAATAATTTTTTATGCAAAATAATTAATTTTGAAGTTTAACTTGCACTAAATCGGTTCGCTTTCGCGTTATAATCCAATTCTGATGTCAAAATTTGATTCGGAAAATTTCAATGAATTAATTAATAAATTTAATAAAATAAAAAAGCCAATTTTACAAAATCATCCAATTTCAACAAAAATAACAAAGAGAGATGAGTATGTTGGATTACTAATTGAGAAATATAATGCTATTTTATCATATACATGTTTATATATAGAAGATCTATCAGTTGCTTCAAAAACTAGCATATGCGACAGAATCATACATTGCAGGGAACCTTTAGTTAGATGTTTCGGAAAATTGGATTGCAGGATTAGGGTACCTCATGATATTAGTATATTCGAATTAGTTAATAGGGAAATTTTAACCGAAACAGATTGTGATTCCGAAAATTCCGAGTTAGGAAATGAAACTGACAGTAACAGAGAAGAACAAATAATACATATAAAATCAGACAATACAATAAATGGTGATAAAGAAGTTGAATTCCAAACAAAAATGGCTACTGTAGAGCAGAAAAGATCTTTTATTGGCATGTGTGCTAATATATTAAGAGAAAATTATGACGGTAACCCACTCGCATTACAGTCCTTTTTAGATAAGATAGATTTAATTCAAGATTTAACTGAGGCGAATCTAACATCTACTTTTATATCTTTCGTTAAGTCAAAGCTTGAAGGAAAAGCACGTGTAGCTTTACCTGAAAATTTGTTACGATTGATTTAATAAAAACGGCTTTGAAGAATAAAATAAAACCTGATAATTCCAATGTAGTAGCAGGGAAAATTGCAGCTCTACAAGTTAGAAACGATAATAATGCGGATTTTTCAAAACAGGCAGAGGAACTAGCTGATGCTCTCAAGAGATCACTTGTTATCGAAGGTATGACGAAAATCAAGGCCCATGAGATGGCAATAGAGCAGATTGTTAGTGTATGTCGAATGCTAGATCAGATCTAGTTAAATCAATTCTTGCTTCAACAGCATTTGCTGACCCAAAGGATGTCGTAGCTAAATTAGTTGTGGAACAAACGAACGAAACTAAGGAGAAACAGGTATTAACATTACAATATCGTGGCAACACTTCAACCATTTTTCAAATAGGAACAATTTCAATCGTTTTAATAATAACAATCGTGGCCGTCATTTTTATCGTGGCAATAGCTACAATCGTGGTAACGGCTACTCTAGGGGTTTTAATCATAACCGTGGTGGTAATTTTAATCCAAATGTAAATAACAATAATTTCAATTGTGGCAACTATCGATTTAATAACAATAACCGGAATAATTCGAATAACCGAAATACAAGGACTTTTACTTTAAACGCGGTAGCCCCTCGACAAGAAATGTTGGGGGAGGACAACTAAACTTACTAACTCAAAATCAAAGTGGATCGACGCAGGCTATTTACAGTTTAAATTTAAATTACGCAGACTTCATACATTTAAATTGTACAGATACAATAAAATCATGCAATTTTTAGTCGACTCCAAAGCAGATATTTCTTTGATAAAAATTTCTTGTGTAACATCGAATATCCTATTCAATGAGAGCGAAACGGTGAATATTACGGGGATAGCAACCGATTTAATTTCGACATTAGGTACAATTGAAACTAATTTGATTATTCATAATTTTTGCATTCCACAAACTTTTCACATTGTTAAAGATAATTTTAATATTCCGTCGGACGGTATACTCGGTAAAGATTTTTTGAAAACAAATAAATGTAAAATTAACTATGAAAATGAAAGTATGTCAGTTTCGCTTTGGTATCGCAATAATAAACTTAAAATTCCGATCGTACAGGGTACAAATAATGACAATTGCATAGTTCCATCGAGATGCGAAGTTTTTTGAATTTTTAAATTGAAAAATGTGGTAGAAATGTGGTTTGTTGACTCTCAGGAGATTTGCGATGAGGTGTTTATTAGCAAATGTGTTTTCAATTCGAGTGCACCAGTTTTGCGAGTAATAAACACAACGAACGAGTTCAAGTGTATTCGAAATTTTGATATCAAATCTGAAAAACTTGAAAATTTTAACGTTTACTCGATTAATAAAATTAATTCGGAAAATAACCGCTCAGAAAACCTTAAAAATATATTGGAAAAACAAATGCCCAATGATGTAAGGAACGAATTAATGCCATTATGCGAGCAATACGCTGATATTTTTGCATTAAAAACTGATAATATGACAGTTAATAATTTTTATGAACAAAAACTAAGACTTAATATTTTTTCTCCTGTTTACATCAAAAATATCGTCTATCACATTCACAAAAACGTGAAATTAATGAACAAATTGAAAATTTATTACAAAATGATCTAATTGAACCCAGTCAATCAAACTATAACAGCCCTTTAATTTTAGTATCGAAAAAGAGTATAGATGGTCAAAAAAAAATATAGAATGTGCGTCGATTTTAGAGCGATAAATAAAAAATTGATAGCGGATAAATTTCCACTACCATGCATTGACGATATATTAGATAATCTTGGCCGAGCAAAGCATTTTCGATACAAAGTTTTACCTTTTGGTTTAAATATTGCGCCAAATTCTTTTTCACGTATGATGTCAATCGCATTTTCAGGTCTTTCACCTAATCAAGCATTTTTGTATGTCGATGACATAATTGTGATCGGTTGTAGTAAGCAACACCATCTAAAAAACTTGTCAAACGTTTTTAATACTTTTCGAAAATACAATTTAAAAATTAATCCTTATAAATGCAACTTTTTCAGACCAGAAGTAAATTTTCTTGGTCACAAGTGCACTTCAAAGGTCTTTTACCAGATGACTCGAAGATTAAAACAATCAGAGATTATCCCATACCGAATGATAAAGACGCTGTCAAGAGATTCGTTGCATTTGCAAATTATTACAGAAGATTTATCGCAAATTTTGCTTCATTAGCAGCACCATTAAATTACATAACTCGAAAAAAAGTATAGTTTAATTGGGATGACAAGTGTCAGAAAGCGTTTGGAGATTTAAAATCAAGTTTAAAATCTCCAAAATTACTACAATACCCAGATTTTACGAAAAAAATTCTATTAACAGTAGACGCATCTAAAATTGGATGCGGAGCCGATTTAAGCCAAGATTTTAACGGAAACGATCTACCAATTTACTTTGCATCAAAATATTTTAACACTGCGGAACAGAAAAAACCAACAATAGAACAAGAACTTTTAGCAATACATTTTGCATTAACGCAATTTAGACCTAACGTTTACGGTACTGAATTTACTGTCAGGTCCGATCACAGACCTTTAGTGTATCTTTTTAATATAAAGGATCCGTCCTCCAAATTAACAAAAGTTAGATTAGAACTATCTGAATACAATTTTTCAATAGAATATATAAAAGGGAAGAAAAATGTCGCCGCAGATGCAGTCTCGCGCATTTCAATTGACGAATTGAAAGGTGTAAATAAGGGAATTTTTGCAGTGACAACCCGCGGAATGACTAAGCAAAAAGAAGGTAACGTAGGCAAAGCAAAGATAGATGAAAGTTTAAATAAAGTTCCAATATACGACAAATTTTCTCATGAGTTTAGTAACAAAATACCAAAAATCAGATCTGAAATTTTATATACAAATGACAAATTAACAAAATTGCGCTTCAGTATTTACAAAAAATTTAAAATTATACTATTTTTGAATATTAAGATTGATGACGAAACATTGAATTTAGATGGTATGCTTTTGAGGCTGCAAAAGAAGCCGTCAGTCATAATATTCTTACAATAGAATACAATACAACGATTAAAAGACCATGGCATAAGAACATTGAAAAACTTAGAAATTATTCTAAAAAATTGTGATAAATGTAACGTAAATAAGGTAAGACCTGGAAATAAAGAAGAACTAGTTTTGACACCAACACCAATTAAACCATTCGATATACATAGTTGTCTTGGACACTATAGGTCCAATATCAGAATCTACTTATGGGAATAAGTATGCTTTAGCTCTTATGTGCGACTTAACAAAATATTTGGTAACAATTTCAATACCGGATAAAAGTGCAAATACAGTTGCTCGTGCAATTTTTGAAAATTTTATTTTGGTATACGGTTCAATGAATTCAATAAAATCGGATTTAGGATCAGAATTTAAGAACGAGGTATTAGGAGAATTATGTAAGCTATTAAATATTAAAATAAAATTTTCAACAGCCTATCACCACGAAACTGTGGGTACCGTTGAACGGAATCATAGAGTTTTTAACGAATATCTGAGAGCATACATTACTGACAACATTTCTGATTGGGACATCTATCTAAAATACTTTACATTCTTTCATAACACTACTTTAAATACAGTTTTCGACAATAAATTTTCACCATACGAATTAGTTTTCGGAAAAAATCCAACACTACCTAACGATATATTAAATTTGAATATCGATCCAATTTATAACGTTGAAAATTACAGTAAGGAAGTTAAATATCGATTACAAAAGACACATAAACTTAAATATCGATTACAAAAGACACATAAAGATATTTATGATAGGTATGCAAAACCGCTAACACTAAAAGTTAACGACAATGTATGGATTCAAAAACAACCATATGATAAATACAAAAGCATTTACGATGGTCCATATGTGGTTAAAAGCATTGATGGTAGTAATGTAACAGTTTATGGTAAATTAAAGAAAAAAGAAAAAATCATGCATAACAAGTAAGAAAATTATAGTCGGTCTAGACCGACTATACGATACCCTATACCATGCGTTTGGAAACCCTATCCCAATTTCTATAGCGTTCATCCTATGGCCGTTAAAAGCTTATATACCAAATTTCACTAAAATATGTTCCTATTTGCGACCTGCAGTTTGATTACAAGCTTTACATGGACACACAGACGGACGGACGGACTGACGGACGGACGGACATTGTTAAATCAACTCAAAAAGTGATTCTGATTCGATCGGTATAATTAAAGATGGGTCTGGGTCAAATATATTTGGTTGTTACAAACAGCAGCACAAAGTCATTATACCCAAACCACATATTGGTATAGGGTATAAAAACCGAATTAGAAAAGCATAAAAAAACACATAATCAATTGTGTTTTCAAAAAAAAAAAAAAGGAAACAAGCTAATTGCTACACAATTATACATTATATACAAAAGGATAACAAAGAATAAGAAAAAAAAAACAAACTTAATACATTCAAATTTTTATCCACAGTAACACAATTAAATACATTACTTAAATTTCATTTATAAAATATCCTTATATACATACTTCTATACGAGTAAAAGTTTCAAACTTAAAACATTTAAAAAAAAAAAGGGGAGGTGTAGTGCATCCATGTTAATATAACACTTATTGTATTACTCTATTAATATATAATACTTATACTATACTTGTTAATAACTACTTTGTAATAAAGTACATAATTATCTACCATGTAAATTAGGCTAGAGAGATCAAAGAATAAACGAGACGAGGCAGTCTGCATTCAACATTCAAATCAACAGGTTGTTTCAATCATACAAGAACCTTTATAGATTCACAAATGTCTAAAAGATATTTTTGTCATATAGGTAGCTCATTTACTTATGCATGTATGTACGCAAGCACATGAAGTGCCCATAACAACAACACGATGAAAACAAACTAACCTACATATCCACACACGTACATTTGGATAGCGACAAATATAAATGAAATGAAAAAGTGTCAAGTGGATACTGGTTAGGTCACAAACGGTTGTTGACAAATGACTCAGTATATTTGTTGACTGAGCGGGTTATTTTACAAAGCAATGAAATCGAATAGAGTTGGTTGATCGATAAGTAGAGCAACTAAATTTGATTTCATGTGCCCACTATATAGAATACACATTCCAGTGTATTGTATTCGGTTTGCAGTTTAACCATTACAATTCCACTCGTTTTTTGGAATTGTACTCATGTATGAAATTATGAGTAATTATTAAATACAAAGAAACCACCATATTTTCATGATCGCGTAATACAAATGTACATAGCTAATATTGGAATTATTATAAATGGGAACATGTATTGATTAAAGAGAATTAATTTTAGTTATAAAGTGACTTTTACAAATCACTCACTTTCTTCATTTAAGTATTTACAACTTTAATATATATAAGCAAGAACATTGTCAATAAAGAGGGAAGTTTGGATGAAGAAGTTCTATTAAGAACAATTCTTGCCCAAACATATCTGCAGGACTTAGTTTAAAAATTAAATAAAACTATTGTTTTCATTTAAACAAAGAAGATACGAATCATGTGGTATTCCTGCCGACCATAAGAACATTTAACAACATATCCTGCCATCATTTCAACAACAGATACTGCCAACATTTCAACACAGACCCTGATGATGCAGAACTAAAAGAATAATCAACACAACAAAGATTACAAACCTGCAAATAAATCCTGACAACTCGGAAATTCTAGCCAATAGTTTGGTTCGTATCAAAGCTATAAAGAAATAACCACCAGACATCGCATAGGCGATATTGGGACAATTTCTAAAAAAATTATTAAGTTGTGAAAATTTTGTGAAAAAAAATGTGTAATATTTTAAAAAAAATGTTAAAGGAAAATTGTAGAAAATTAAATAAATTTAAATAATTGTGAAAGATTAATCAAATTCAATATTAAATTAAGAAGTAATAAATTAAATTTCGTTTAAATGAGAAATGGTAAAGAAAATTTTTTTATGTACTTTTGATAAAAGTGGTTTTGAAGAAATTTTTTTTACGCGTATGAGTACATTTATATATCTGCGTGAATAGATCATTTTTGCGTAAAACACTACAGATAAAGAAGTGACGAATGGAGGAAACTTGGGAAGAGCTTGTAGAGGGCATGAAGATTGCAGAACGTAATTGGAAATAACAGCTAGCGGAATACCAAAAGGAGATACCAAAGCCGGACATATTGAAATTGGGTCCGAAGCCTATAATAGTTAAAAAGAAGGTGAAGATAGAAGAACCGAAATACGAAATATACCCATTGCCGAAGGTTCATAAGTCCAGAGGTGATTTTGTCAATCGCAAAAAGAAGGAGCTAACGATAATAAATTTACAGCTGTCGTATGCCGAGAACACTGAATTGAAATTAAAGCTACAGGAGCGAATAGCTAAAATAAAGTTATAAATAAAAGAATTCAGGAAAACAAAGAGTTAACAAAGAAACAATGGGGAGTACCCAAACAAAAATAAATGAAGTAATTACGGCCACAGCACAAGCCCCAACAGCAATAAGCATCAGCAGCGAGATAGTAATATATATCTGTGTGGTGGTAACAGTAGGCGTAATAATGAGATATTTACGCAAATATGTAAGAAAGCAGATACGTAGACAGAATGTTAGAGCTAGGCTACAGCAGCAAAAACTTCAAAAACCACAAAAGTAAATTATATAATTGTGGCAACCGAATTTGTTGCCAATCGAATTGTGATAGTCCCATGTACTATCACATTATTCTTTGTAATGTCTAAATTATAATTATGACAACTGATTTTTTATGCAAATTCGATTGTTTTTCTTTATTGATGGTTACAACCATTTATCGGTGTAGCCCACTTCAAATGAATAATTGCAGTAATTATAATCACACTTTAAAAAAATTCAAATGTTATTTATTTATTTTATAGTTACAAATTTAAAAGAAATAATGCAAAAAATCCTCAATTTTGATCCGGATAACTGGCTGTACTTTTTAAACCAGAAGATTATGGTTCTGTTTGTGATATTAATTTTAAGTGGTAAAAAATTAGCAATAGAATCGAGTTGCTGCGATTATCAAATATGCTTTATTACTTGATCATGCCATTTATTTGTCGAGGCGGGTGATACAGCTTGATGAACATTTCCACGATTGACCGTCGTAACCACTTAATAAATGATGCGAGGAAACGGACGAAGGGGAAGCAATATTATGACGATTATTCATTGGAGAGTCATAACTCGTTGTTGATATTGCAAATGTTGTTGATTGCTTTGTAATGGTACGGTGCTGGTGGAACTTCCGCTTCCGTTTCCCTGAGCCTTTGCTGGTCGCACGTGCTGGCGTGGGGCCTAGCTCGCCGGATGGGTGGGGTCTCGCTCAGGCCCAGGGAAACCGCACTACATATATTCACGTGCGATTTTCTAAAAAAAACTGTAATCTGTCGCTAATGGGACGGATGGCCATACTTACCTTGGGATTGGGGACGAGGTGTTCTGCCCCTTTTACCCTCCCTACCTTGTTACCTTGATCCATCTTATTTGGAGGTAACCCACTTAAATGATAAGAATTTGGTCTGGTTTGGTTTTCTACATCGGGTTATAAAACAAACTCACTTTATTTAACCTTCATTTTAAGGTTTTAATTTTTAAATTAAGTTTAGCAAAATTCGATTTTAGGAAAAATTTTACATTTAGGAAATTTTAAAATTTTAGCAAAATTTGATTTTTTTTGTATAAAATTTTAAGTTTAGCTCAATTTGATTTTAGGGACATTTTTAAATTTTAGGAAAATGTTAATTTTAGAAAATTTTAAAGTATAGCATAATTTTTATTTTAGGAGAATTTTTAGATTTTAGCGAAATTTAATTTTAACAAAATTTTAATTTTTAGCTAAATTATATTTTTTATTATAATTTTTAATTTTAGCTCAATTTTATTTTTATTTAGGAAAATTTTTAGTTCAATTTTATATTTAGCAAAGTTCTTAATTTAGAAATTTTTTAGTTAAAATTTATATTTAGTAAATTTTATTAACGTAGAAACATTTTAGTTTAAATTTATATTTAGAAAAAATTTTGATTTATAACTAGAAAAATCTTTTAAAAAAATAATTTAAATTTATAAAACTTTTACTTAAATTTTAGTTAGTTAACAAAATGTTTGTCTTAGAAAAAATTTTAATTCTGGCACAATCTTAATTTTAGCTTAATTTTATATCTAACCAATTTTATATTTAATTTAAATTTTATAGTTAGGCAAATTTATTTAGTTAAAACACTTTTATTTTCTTTGAAAAATATTAGTTTTAGTACAAATTTTACCTTTATAATTAATTATAAAATAGTTATTAATTATTATAATAATATACAAAATATTTGATGTGTACCTACTGAACGGTACTGTACGAAACCGACGACATTTTAGCTTAAAATATGTTCACCTTGATTGTGTTGACCTTTTCTCCTTGATGTTTATTTTATTGTTGTTTTTGATAAAGTTCTTCCTGCTGTGGTGATTATTGTTAGCTTTTGTTCATATATGTTGTTGTATTTGATTGGGGATAGCGGCAGTTTAATAGATTTTCTTAAAAATTTTGTTTAATGTTCTCTTTACTTAATATTTTTTTAGTTTAACACTTGAAATCTTATTTTCTTGTTCGTATTTTTCCAACTTTATTTTTTTTCAGAAACACGATTTTTGTACTCTTTCAGTTCGTGAAGAATTTATATACAAATATGCATGCAAAATATATTTATAAAGATAAAGCATTTATATTGGATTAATATTCAATAGTTTTTTTTCTTTAACATTAGATTTTTTTTTTGTTGTTGTTGTAAATGTTTTATTTAATAAAAACTATGGAACACATTTCTTTTAATTAAAACCTTTGCATTCAAAAAATATAGAGCACTATTTAAGAACTTTACGCCACAAAAGACCGTCATCCACCCGACTCCAGAACTTGAATCGCCAAAACTTCATTAATTTTTCTTTAATTTTACTTTAATTTTACTTTACTTTATTTTAACTTTACATTTCTTAAATATTATTTTAAATTTCTTAAAAATTTTAATTTACTTTAATTTTATTAAACTACATTTTAATTTACTTTAAATTTAATAAACTACATTTTAATTTAATTTTAAGGTTTTTCCTCAACCTTTTTCTTTAACTTTCACATTTCGACTCCTAAAACTACATATTTAATTTAAATTTTAAGGTTTTTCCTCAACCTTTCTTTTCAATATCAAAACTTCAACTCCTCTAATCCAAATTATTTTCTTGCTATTCAACCTATCTTCATTCATTCATTTATCTCAAGATAAAAACCTGTTTCAAAAAAAAACTCGCAACCATTCATTGAGACCATTCACACTCATTCATAATACTCCCTAGCATTGAAAACACGCTCACTCATGCATGACGATGAGAGTACGTGAAATCAATACAAGAACAAAAAAAAGTGGTTTGACCAGACTGATTGCAAAGTTTATGATTGAGTGAATGGACATACAACAATAAAACAGGCAGTTGGTAACAAAAAAAAACCCACATCAAGTGTTTTAGTAAAGTGTACTGAAAACACAAAACAAACATTTAAACAAATCACATACAGACGAAACGGTATTTTTTTTTGCAAAAATTTTACGTGGCATATATATAACGTTTTGTTTTAATGTGACTTGTATGTGCTGTTAAGTACAGTCATCACCAAAAATAAACGGCCGTCACAGCTTGTTGCTACTAAAGTATTTGTCTTAAGCGAATTGTAGCTTTGTTATTCTTGTTTTTGGTGGAGAGTCGATCGTTATAATTCGGTTATATTTTGTCCTGATAATTCGTAATTCGGCAAAAATCGAAACGAAAAGGCATAAGTTATGATAATTATTATTATTAAATTATTAATTATAATGAAATCCATATTTCTTATTTTCGTTTTGGCGTGAATATAATATGTATGTATGTATATGTTTCCATTATTTACAAATTTTTTATTTTTAAATTTTATTTTTATTATTCTTTTTTTTTTATTTCAAAAATGACAAATAAATTTAAGCATTCGGTTGGATTAATCATTCTATCACATTTCTTGGTACTTACAACAGAATTTGTTTCATGCACTTTCCTTTCAGTTTAAACTACCAAACCAGGTTAAACGTTTGGTTTTCTTTTATTATAACCGAATTCAATAGTTCATATTACTATTTTGTTTGTATTATATTTACCAACAATTTGCTACATTATCCGTAAACTCTGTTTCGGTATAAAATATATTGGCTTAATAGAATTAGATGTTGTTACCACCAATATTTAAGAATTAATCATAATATAGTGGGTTCAATTTAGTTCCCGCAATTGAATTAGTATAGTAATTTGTATAAAAACTTTGATTGGTAAACGGAACTTATTATTCTTTTGAAAGTCCCCTCATTTTATGTGAATTAATTTTTTAATTAAGATAGTGAAGATATCCGGTTGAATTTTAAAATAGTTATTAATTACAATAAAAATGCTTATTGTCTGCTTAAATTTTTCTAATGGTAACTGAATTGTTACTAATCTTTTTTTCTGTGTGTACAAATAAATTAATGTAATCAATGATTGTTATTTCTCATGGATTCAATATTAAAATCATTGGAATCCATAATAATTAATGCAAGAAAATCCATAGGTTGTCCATACTCATCGGAAACTATTTCAGCAGAAAGATTAGAAATACAAGAGCTAGAGAAATATATAGAAAAGGTATTAATAGAAACAAAGAGTACAAAGAAGCAAACATTGAATATATCTGAGAAATTTAGAAAGTTACGAGACGAAGCATTAGATTTATTGACACAACAATCAAAAAAATTGTACTGGACAAACGACAATTTGCTACAATGGAGGCAATGGACTTGAATGAGATAACCGCTACAACCAAACTTGTTAATGTTTTCACAGGGAAGAGAAGCGAACTTAATAATTTTATTGCGAATGTAGAATTGGTAGAGGAGAACATACCTCCACCAAAACAGAATGCATTTTTCAATTTTGTATTCAAATCACGTCTAGATGTTAAGGTTCAGAATATGGTAAGACAGGAGACTGTTCCGACAACCATGACAGACTTAATAGCAGCACTTAAGAAGGTGTACAAACCGACGGCAAATTCAAATAATATTCTGAACAGAATCACTCGATTGACACAAAAAGGTGAATCGGTTAGGGAATTCGCGAACAGAATACAATAATTAATTTCAGAGCTAAATGATATACGAATACTAGAGATTGGAGAAACAGATAGAGCTTCTATAGTGAGAACAAATATCGTAATGGCAGTTAACACTTTCAAGAACGGTTTGAGAGATCAACAGATCTTGTCAGCATTGAATGTAGTAGAGTTAGTTAGAAGTTAGTTCAACATAAAGAAAGGTGTTGTAGACTACCAACAACTATGCTGCAAATAGACAGCAACATTCAAAATGTGTTTTGATATATGGCGACAGATGTCCAGCCAGCGGTGTAAAATGTAACAGGTGCGGTAAACTAAATCATTATTCAAAAGTATGTCGTTCGGGCAACCAAAACTTCAACGGCAATAGAAACAACAATAGGAGCGTCAATAGGTATAACAATAGTAATAATTACCGAGGTGGCAATAATAACAATCGCAACAGATGTAATAATAATTACCATAACAATAGAAATAATAACAATAACAACAGGGTACATAATAGAAGTTTCAACGTATATAGAGCAGAGACTCAGGGAAACTTCCAGATGCCGGAGATTACGCAGAGAGAATCTCCAGGGGCATGAATTAAAAACGAAAAAATATTTAGAATCTCATCGAATCTCAGAAATTACATAGAAATAAATATATTAGATATAGATCCCACATTAACATTTTCAATAGACACAGGAGCGGATGTCTCTTTGTGCAAACAGAATATTTTTTACGTTATGAAATAGATTCGAATGATGACTGCTGTTTAACAGGGATATCAAGGGAACAAGTTAGATCTATTGGTTCCACCATGATGAAGATAAAGATAAATGAAACAGTAATAGAACATAAAGTGCAATTAGTAGAGAATAATTTCTACAAACAAACAATTAATTTAAACGATAATAAAAGAATATCGTTTACCTCATGCACAGACTGATGAGATAAATTCCCAAGTACAAAGGTTATTACATGATGGAGCAATAGAACCATCAATAAGCTCTTACAATTCTCCTTTATTGGTTCCAAAAGGGGAACACACCGATTTAAAAAAATGGAGACTAGTAATAGATTTCAGAAAATTAAATGACAAAGTCGTCAATGATAAATTTCCATTGATAAGATTGGACGACGCACAGTGGCTGAAAATCATTTTTCATTGGCCAAAATTCTGTAACTTTTGAACCGATCAAAATATTTTAGTACTGTTTTTTTTAATAGATAGATAGATAGTTGATCTTGACTCATTGTGAATTTCATTTAAATTGATTGAGTACTTTTTAAGGAATTCTAGGTCAAAGTTTAACTTTTGATTTTTTTTAACTTTTAGCGTGATATATGTTTTTTTTTATTTATTTTTATTTATTAGAAAGTGTCATATTTGGAGTTAAATAATTATTATAAACATTTTTTGTAATAATGAAATTTTTTTAATGCTTACACTCAAAAAAATTTTTACACTCAAAAAAATTTTTACACGCAACAAAATAGTAAAATTCACTAGAAATTTAACTAGTATTACTAAAAAATTAAAAATGTTTGCTATCAAATTTGCAATTTGCTTACACTCAAGGAATATTATTATTACTACAGAAAAATTTATTAGTGTTTGCTGCCTAATTTGTTACACTAGCTAAATAAATCTGCTAAACATTAGCGCAATGATTCTAATTTTTTTTTTAATTTTGATATGAAAATATGGGTTCTTATTTTTTGAATCTTTCTTATCTATTAAAACATTGCATTCATATGTGGGAAACCTTTTAAGAATAAAAGCTGCAATAGATTTAAATAGCATTTGTAACAATGGTAGGTTCTGTTTATTATTATTTTTTACTAATACTATGTTTTTCGTACTTAAATAACAATGAAAGGCAATTATAATTATTATTCATTAGACTCAAATATTGATTGCAAATATTCCATATTTTGTTCTGTGCTATTTCTGTTCTTTAGTAGTTTTTTGGCTTCTTCATCTAAATCCCGATGTTCCACTTTCCATTGATTTCGAATACTGGAGATGAACGGATCTGACGTTGCCAATAATATATTAAATAGATCTTCATTTGTGGAATTTCGTGACATTTTTCTAGTATTGTGCTGTCTATAAAATCTGTAATCCTTGTTCCTTTTTTCCTGAGCCTCCTCTGATAGATCTCCAAGTGGCACCAAATGATATTTAATGACATCTCCTCCATGATAAAGTATTTTGTGGACTGTTGCAGACATATTTCTCCATGGGTAGTTGGTTGTATATATTTTTGCAGTTTCCTTAGCATAATCTCCAAATTTTCTAGAGTCAATTTCTTCATTGCACGCAAGTACTTCTAGGATTATTTTAAATCTGAAAATAAGGTTTAAATCCACTCCTGTTATTTCAGATGCTGTTTCTGGATCTGAAAAGAATCTTCTTGCGGTATTGCCATCATTTGTATTGCCTGACCCTTGTTTTGGCTGATCTATAATCAATCCAAATTTGCGATATTCATCTTGAACATGTTTCTTTTTTGAACTTCTTAACTCTTTGTTGGTTTCGTTGTTTCTTATTGATCCTGAAGGCCCGAAATCCAAATCATAACTGATTTTTAGTATGTGTTCCATAAGTCGTATTCTTGCATGTAGTGGTGATAATCCAAATTCGAAGGCATCGGTATTATCGAATGATTTTGTCGGGACTTGGTTTAATTGGCTTGATGTTGCTTGGCATATAATGCAGCTGTATGCAGCCTTCGTGTTAGTCAAAGCCTGACCTACTTTTCCATCTATCATTGTCAGCACTAATTGGTAGCTTACTTCAATTTGCTGCCCATCTAACTGTAATTGTAATGGCTGTAGTGTTGCTATTTGGGCCTTGATATCACTAACTTCTTTGTTAATGGCATCATGACTTTCTTTTTTGAATTCAAATTTGATTGGCCTGCAGTATTTCGTAGAAGATGGTGTCTCATTTTTCCAAATATCCATTGTTTGCGTTGTACTACTCGAAGGCTCCGAATCTTCCAAAATCTTTTTCAATCGCAATGGTACAAATGATACCATGAACATATCTGAGTCCGAAATATTTTCACATACAACTTGTTTGTATTGTTTTTGTCCCGAAGAACCATCACATCCCCATTTACAAAATAGAATTAACTTTGTGTTTCCATATTTCTTTAACTCAGTTCCTGTTATTGATTGTAGCAAGCGTTTGGCTGTGTGATCAAGTAAAGATTGTAGTTGTACTTCTGCCGAAATTGGTGTGATTGTAATAGTGTCCTTTGATGGCAAACAGTCTATTTTAGCAGCTGTTATGTGATGATATGCTGGATACATATTTGAGCCTTTTTCAATCGCACGCAATCTGAGCTGAATATATTGGTGTTTTGTTAACTTTAAATCCAGAAATAATGCTAATGCCTCCTCATTTGTGAACTGTTTTGCATCGCTCGGAGCTGGTATACTTTTAAGAATTCGCTTTGTTCTCACTGGACTAGCATTACAAGTTTTTTCAATGATATCCACTTTTGTTAATTGGTTTTGTGCTCGTAATTGATGTAGAAAAGATTCTTTTATATTTGTAGAACCAATTTCCTCGTTAAAATTTTTAAGTTTCCGCCTCTTAGATCTATCGCTGCAGTTGTCCAATGATTTGCGTGGTCTTCCAGCCTTATCTAGCTTTGCTGTTTCTCCACCAACATTAAGTTGGCCTTCTAACCAGTTTGCACTTTTATTATAAAACTTTTTTTTACAGTAGTTAACTTCTTTCAATCGTTTTTTTAGTACTTTGACGAAATTAGATAATTGCTCTTGTATTTCGGTACTAGACGAATTTAAGTTTAATTTTATTTTAACGTAACTAAGAACATCTTCCTGGTTTTTGTTTCGAAAATACTCTTCGGCCAGTTCTTTATAACTAAAGTTCTCCATATTTTTCTCAATATTTTTATTTGCGTCTGTTATCACTTTTTTATCACTTTTTATCACTTGCGAATATACGTCCGTACACTTGAAGTATTAACTTATTATTGAGTAATCCCTTATAGAATCCGTCATTTTATACATTTTTAGGTACATGTTATTCACACATTGATCTTTAATTTCATAGCAGGTAGTACTTAAATTGAACAAAACTGCACTTGTTATCCAGACTTCAATATCAGGTAAAACTAATTAGTTTCTCGCCAATATGGGGTGGTTTTTTATCTTTAGTGGTTTAGTGCCGCGATTATTGACAAACTTATAAAATTGTTTATGACTTTGGTTGACCCTTAAATTTGACAACAGGTAAATTAAGAAAGAGATCATTTGTTTACTGTAGAACCTATTGTGATCATTTTATGACTTATTTTTTTGCTGATCAAAACAAAGCCAATAAACCCTTTCGCAGGTATTTTATTTAATTATTTTACTTTTACGTAGTCTAAAGTAAAAAAACAAAATTTTTTTAGAGTAATTTTTTTAAAGTAATTTCATTAAAATGAAAAAAGTGTTCTACCGGGGGCTCGTGGGGGGTGCAAAAGTATATATAGGGTTAAACAGGATACATTCGCCTTTCTCCGGGTGGTATACGTTTCTTGTTCCCTTACTTCCTTTAGAAGTTCTATTCCACTAAAGTTTAAATTTGAGAAAAATATAGTGGTTTCATAAATATTTCATAACGCCCCTAATATCAAACGTTAGAACTGTGACTACTTACAAAAACTAAAGACTATAATCCTACTAACATTATAAAAAAGACCGCAGGCCAATATCGATGATAGCTTGCGAGTAGTAACCATTTATTTTTGATAAAAAACAAAAAAAAAACACCTTTTGTTGAATTAAAGAAAACAGTTGAGTTTGACAGCATGCCACGCCCACAATTATCAATAGTTTAACCTAATTTTTTGGCTACCTTAATCTGGATATATAAGCTACAAAAAGGAGTAAAAATTTTAAAAATCGATGACAAAAAAAAATTTGACTTTTGGCCAATGAAATCAAAATTTGAGCCACAGTGCGACGTATTAGACAAACTAGGTAGAGCGAAATATTTTTCAACGTTGGATATGACAAGCTCATTCCATCAGATAGAGTTAGATAAAAATTCACGCCCTTACACTGCGTTTTGAACGACATATGGTCATTACCAGTATACAAGACTACCGTTTGGTTTAAAAATATCATCAAATAGATTCCGAAGCATTTATATACGTTGGTGATATAATTATTTTGGGATGCAGCTTGAAGCATCACAATGCAAACCTAGTGAAAGTTTTGGATAGATTGACCAACTATAATTTAAAATTAAATGCTAGGAAATGTTGTTTTCTGAAACCTGAAGTTGTATATCTTGGTCACTTAATAACTTCAGAGGGTATAAAACCAGACCCAGGTAAATATAATGCGATACATAAGTATCCAGTACCTAAAAACGCCGATGATGTGAGAAGATTCATTGCGTTTTGTAACTACTACAGAAGATTTATTGAAAATTTTGCGAACACAGTAAGTTGCTTAAATGAATTACTGAAAAAGGGAACGAAATTTGAAAGGACAGAAAATCGTCAATCTGCTTTTGATACATTAAAACAGAAATTGATAAGTCCACCAGTCCTTCAATATCCAGATTTCAACAAACCATTTATCTTGACAACCGATGCATCAGATTTTGCACTCGGAACGGTTTTGTCACAAGGGACACTCGGAGCGGTTTTGCCACTGGTTGCTTTGTTTTCACATAGGAACACAAGCTCAAAATTGACAAAAATACGTTTGGAATTGTCAGATTATGATTTTGATATAGTCTATAAAAAAGAAAAGGACAATACTAATGCGGATGCACTTTCCAGAATCGATCTGGACTCTGACATACTAAAAACAATGATACCTACAAGGCTCGAGGAATCCGTAAGAAAAGCATTGGTGATTACAAGAGGCATGCAAAATAAGGAAATGAATAGAAAAGCAAATGATAAAATTATAGAAACAAGCGACAAAGCTAAAGGTGAGGAAAATATAAATGTGACAGCCGACACGGAGTCTGATAAACTCGTGATTTGGGACTGTACATCAATAAGTGACATAAAGCGCGCATAGAGTATAAAGTTTAAATTAGACACATGGTGCACAACACAAATAAAGATTAAAGACAATAACGGTCTCAATGAAATGGCCATAAGATGTAGCGATAATCCATACCATTATGATAATATATTGGAAAAAGTACCATCGGTTTTAGAGAAGTTGAATTACAAAGGTTACGCTCTCGAGCAGGGTGATGACATATCCAACATAGTGACACACGAAAGATTCAAAGCAATCTTGAACAAGAACAAAAGAACTGACGTCAGAATATTACTATATAGAAATCCTCAATACATAAAAGATGAAAATAGAAAGAAACAGTTAATAGAAGCTTATCACTACACACCATGCGGAGGACATTTTGGAGGAAGGAAAACGCTACTCCGTCTGAAACAAAGATACATATAGAAGAATATGTATAAAATGGTAAAACAATTTGTAAGAACGTGCGATCTTTGCCAGAGAAATAAACAAGTCAGACACACGAGGAACCGTTCGAAAAGACTGACACAATACGTCATTAAAACCATCAAACAACTTTAGATACATACTCACAATGCAGTGTGAATTAACGAAATACGTTATAGCATGTCCAATGGAAACTAAAGAAGCAAAATATGTGGCTAAGGCACTAGTCGAACATGTTTTTCTAAAGCATGGAATATTTCAGACATTAAAATCAGACAAAGGGACTGAGTTTACAAATCAACTGATGAAGGGGATATGTGATATGCTGAAAGTGGAACAAAGGTTTTCGACCCCTTATCATCATGAAACACTTGGAACTGTTGAGAGAAATCACATAGTTTTCAATGAATATATTCTATCCCTTGTTGATGATGATGATTGGAATTCATGGATACCATATTATGCATTCGCATATAACACTACTCCACACGTTGAAAATAATTATTCACCTTTCGATCTGATTTTTGGAAAACTACTGAACCCACCAGGTGACGAAATACAAAACAAAGATAGGATATACAATTTTGAAAATTATGCTAATGAATTGAAAATTAGATGCAAGAAATATGATAGAAAAAATAAAAATGAAAAGAACGAAAAATTCTTTATCTGATAAAAATAGCATAGAACTAGAAATAGGGGATTTAGTATTAGTAAGATTAGGGAAGAGAAAAAAGAGTGAACCGCCTGACTATGGACCCTATGAAATTATATATATATAATAAATTTGAATGTAGACTTGAAATTTAAAGACAAAATAAAAACTGTACATAAAAATTTACTAAAGAAATATAATTTAAGAACATAAAATAAATTGTAAACAATATGAAAGGGAAAGGGAAATATATAAGCATAAAAAAAAAAATTATTTTAGAGAAATATGAATAAGCCAATAAAAACATTTCAAATATAACAAAACAAATTATATTTACAATGTAACAGAAAACAAAACAAAAATAAAACAAAATTTAAAAACAAAATTTTTAATAATAACAAATCGTAAAATCATATCACAAAATATTTTATTATAAAATCATAAAAATCCCATAATTATGTAAACAAAATTAGTAAGATTTTTCTTTAGGGTGAGGGTGTCGTATATGTAGCGCATGCATGTATGCAAGCACATGAAGTGCTCATAAAAACAAAACGATCAAAACAAACTAACCAACATATACACACACGTACATTTGGATAGCGACAAATATAAATGAAATGAATAATTGTCAAGTGGATACTTGGAGTAGGTCACAAACGGTTGTTGAGAAATGACTCAGTATGTTTGTTGACTTAGCGGGTTATTGTACAAAGCAATAAAATCGAATAGAGTTGGTTGATCGATAAGTAGAGCAACTAGATTTGATTTCATGTGCCCACTATATAGAATACACATTCCAATGTATCTTATTCAGTTTGCACTTTAACCATTACAATTCCACACTCGCTGTTTGGAATTGTACTCATGTATGAAATTATGAGTAATTCTTAAATACAAAGAAACCCCCCTATTTTCATGATCGCCTAATACAAATGTACACAGCTAATATTGGAATTATTATAAATGGGAACATGTATTGATTAAAGAGAATTAATTTAGGAATTTTTTTTTTTGATGAATTTTAGTTATATAGTGACTTTTACAAATCACTCACTTTCTTCATTTAAGTATTTACAACTTTAATGTATTAGCAAGAACATTGTCAATAAAGAGGGGAGTTTGGATGATGAGGTTCTATTAAGAACAATTCTTGCCCAAACATATCTTCAGGACTTGGTTTAAAAATTAAATAAAAGTGTTGTTTTGAGTTAAACAAAAAAGATACGAATCATGTGGTAATCCTGCCAGAATAAATTAGTCAGCTCACATACGTCAACTTCCTACCAGGATAACAACACCATTTCACTTTATATTTTTTTCGATGAGCTTCCATTTGTCACCGCAAGTTTTTGTAGGTGTTTTTGTAGATGACGCTGCTATTGTTAGCAGAATCACAAACCCTTTTTCGTTATAACCGTTATTTAGCAGATTCACAAATGCTTAAAAGATTGATTTGATTTGATTTGGTTTTATTGAGACTTCATATAAATTTCTTTAAGAGTAGTATTAACAAATTATAATAATATAGGAAACTTAAAACTATGTGAATTGTATTATTTTAATAACATGAAAATTAAGTTGATGCTACTTACTTACACAAGAAAAAAAAGCAACTAAATTGTTAAAAATTTATATAAAGAGATAAATACGTTCAAACCAATATTGTTAAGCCTAGAAAAAATAATATGTCAAAGCAAAACGCAATAGCGATGGAGTATCACATTTACGAGAAAATTATACAGAACAACAACGCGAGATACGAAATGAAGAACAACGCCTAAGAACCAGGCAAGTAGGAACAGCTATTCATAATACTACTCCAATTACATTTATGCGTCTGACATTTAACTACGACCCAATAGTTGATTACAATTCAGATAACAATATTGATATTGGTAGCATGGATCAAATGTGTGCCCATTGTAAAGCGCTGAAATACAAAAAACAAGCCACAGGGTTGTGTTGCGTTAATGGTAAATTGAAATTGCCAGAACTAAATAAACCACGCGAACCATTACAACCAATGGTGTCTGGGACAATGCCGCAATCAGACCATTTTCTTAATAATATTAGAAAATTCAACAGTTGTTTCCAAATGACGTCATTCGGTGCTGACAGAATAGTTACTGATAATTTCATACCAACATTTAAAGTCCAGGGTCAAATATACAGTAATGCAGGTTCACTACTACCAATTCCTGATCTACAACATAAATTCCTTCAAATATATTTTCTTGGCTATTCTGAAGATGAAGTAAACACCAGATGCACAATTACTTCGGAAGTACGCCATGACATAGTACAGTCATTACAAAATTTATTCCACCAACATAATGAGTTAGTAAAATTATTTAAGACTGCAATAGAAGAAATGCCATCCGACAAGCACAAAATTATTATAAAAGCTGATAAAACACCAGTACGAGAACACTCAAAACGTTTGAATGCACCAACAATAAATGAAGTAGCCATTGTGTTGGTGATCAGTTCGAAGCCAGAGATATTATCTTACATCGTCGTAATGATCATTTGAAACGTGTTTCTAAAATTCATCGATCTTATGACGCGCTTCAATACCCAATACTGTTTTGGCAAGGAGAGGATGGCTATCATTTGCAATGGAAAATAATTAATCCAGCAACTGGTAAATTTGTTTTTTATTTACTTTATTACAAAACATTAGGGAAACTATTACCACAAAAATATATTTTAATATTACAGGTTCAGAAACAAACAAAAAGATTAGTTGCATGAATTATTATGCGTACAGATTGATGATTCGAGAGAATATAGAAAATCATATTTTGAAATGTCGGCAATTGTATCACCAATATATAGTGGATACGTACGCAAAAATAGAAACAGAAAATAGAAACAGAGGTACTGGGAAAACATATAAAATTTCAGTTATTTTGGTTAGACGGTGGCAGAGCAGCACATTCTGCATTAAAATTACCATTAAATATGCAACTAACAGAAACTCCAACATGCAATATTTCGAAAAAATCTGCAATGGCAAAGGTACTCCAAGTGTGCAAGATTATTATATGGGATGAATGCACAATGGCACAAAAAAATCATCATTGCAAGATTTACGTAACAACGACCAACCATTTGGAGGTGCTCTTATGTTATTGGCAGGTGATTTTAGGCAAACTTTACCACTTATTACACGATCAACACCAGCAGATGAAATAGGCGCATGTTTAAAATCATCTAACTTGTGGCATTTTGTTCAAAAACTATCACTTGCTATAAACATGCGCGTACATTTGAAAAATGACCAATCAGCACATTTGTTTTCTAACCAATTATTGTACGTTGGAAATGGAAAAATTGCTATAGACAATACAACTGGAATAATAATATTACCTGAAAGTTTTTGTGTTACTAATGAATCCAAAGAAGATATAATTTCAAGTGTGTACCCCAATACATAATTATAAGAATCATCAATCATCAACAGCGATCGCGCTATTTTGACAGCCAAAAACAAAGATGTCAGTGACATTGATAGTCAAAATAAAATTAATGGACAAACAAAAACATATAAATCGATTGATTGCATTATGGATCCAGATGAAATTCTGAATTACCCAACAGAATTTTTAAATTCACTTGATTTGCCTGGAACTCCACCTCACATTCTACAATTAAAAATTGGTGTGCCAATAATTCGTGTACGCAATTTAAATCAACTATGGCTTTGTAATGGTACCAGATTGGCTGTTAACAAATTATTCAACAATATCATTGAAGCAACTATATTAATTGGAAAATACAAAGGCGAAAATGTATTAATTCCACGTATGCCAATCACTTCATCAGATATGCCATTTAACTTTAAACGCGTTCAATTTCCAGTACGTCTAATATTTGCTATGACAATTAATAAATCTCAAGGTCAATCGTTGCAAGTCTGCGGATTAAATCTTGAAACACCATGTTTCTCCCATGGACAATTATACGTTGGATGCTCACGTGTTGGTAGACCATCATCAGTATCCAAAACAAAAACATTATTTATCATAAAAGGTTACTAATTAATTTCAAGTATACTATGTTAATATACACTATTTTTATTCACTTACAAAAATATTGTACAACAAAATTTTTTTAAAATTTAAAAACTATACTAAGGGCCAGCAAAGCGGACCGGGTACAGCTAGTGTTATATAAATGAGGTGCCAACACGGAGCCCTGAGGAACACCACAATTAACTACACCCAGAGCGGATAACGTGTTTTCAATTTGAACACAAAATTTCCTGTCATCGAAAAAGCTTTTGAAGAGTTTGACAATTGAAGGTTGAAAGCCAATGGATATCATTTTGTATAAAATGCCATCATGATATGCTTTATCAAAAGCTTTTTCGATGTCAAGAGATATTGCGACTGTGCATTGACGTTCTCTTAAGTTCTGTACGACATCATTGTGGAATTTTAAAAGCGCATGTATTTTAGAGTTGCCTTTTTTAAACCCAAATTGATACTGGGGAATATACGACTCATTCAAACCAATATCCATTTCCTCTCGAATTATTTTCTCAAAAAACTTACCTAAATTGGATAATAAAGTAATCGGTCTTAAACAGTTAACATCACTATTACTTTTTTGTTTTGGAATTGGTACAATTTTTGCAATTTTCCAAGCATTAGTAAAATAGCAGATATTGATGAAATTGTTAAGAATTACTATTAAATATTCAAAAGCTTTCATTGGAAATTTTCTTAATAAATAATTTGAAATATTATCCAAACCCGATGATTTTTTGTTATTTATTAATTATGAATTTTCCAAAAGAGTATCTAAATCATTAAGATTATTTAACGAAGTAAAATTACTATCGAACGTTGAAATAGAATTTGGAATTTGGGAAATTACATTAGCAATTGTCTCTTTTATATCCGAAGTATCTCTATTTGTGGAAGTGTGTTGATAAACAGTAGCTAAATGATCTTTTAGAACATCTAACTTCTGATTAAAATCCTTAATGTAGGTACCGTTAATCGATATATCCTTGAGCCTTGTTTTTCCGATAACATTGAAAATTTGCTTATAAGCCATTGGTTCTGGTTTTATTTTCTTAAGTTTATCATTGAAAATTCTAGCTTGCTCCAATTGTATTTGTTCCCGGATTATAACTTTAATTAAATCAATTTGTTTCGAAATAAGCGAATAATGGGGATGCCTTCTGTTCAATGTTTGGGAGAAAATAAGCTTTAAATCTCTTTGCCAATTATATTTAATTTTTAGGAGCTTTTTACATTTTCTGAGGCAACAAATTTCCGATTTCTGGTTTAAAATTCTTTCGAATGCATTCTTGTTATGAAATTCATCGTGGTCACAAATTCATTAATATAATAATCAATTTCTTCCGTTGATAAATTTCTATTATCAGGGGGGAAGTGATTTAATAATGCATAACTTACATCAATTTTGAAAGCATTCCAATCTTTATTTTGAAAGGAAATAGAATGCTTGGGAGTATTGAAAAGAAAATTAAAATCGAAAAATAAAATTTGAATTTTTAAAGGAATGTGGTCCGAAAAAGTAGGCAGTGTGAAAGTTTTGAAATTTTTATCGAAATTATTAATGATATCTGTACTCACAATAAAATGATCCAAATGAGAGGATCCGTTTGGATAAGTCGGATATGAATCACATATTCGGATAACGGAAAGAGATTCATGTTGAAGCCAATCTGATAACACTTCGCCATTAAAGTTGTTTACAGAATCTCCCCAATCTATGTTCTTTGCATTGAGATCACCACCCAAAACTAATCCATCATAATTTCTCGAAAATTCTAAAACCGATGAAAGACCACCACAGATAACTTGACGGATAGAGTAACTAGGAAAATAAATAGAGCAACAAATAATTTTTCTATTTCTACCATTAATGTAGACGTTTAATTCTACAAGCAAATTTGGAAAATTTTAATCAGGAATATCAATTTTTAAATAGGAAAATGATTTTTTTGAGGGCAATAGCAACACCTAAAGAACTTTCATCCCTTAAAACATTAAAATTATCTAAAACAACAACCTTTTCCTTGGGCAGATGCAGTTCCTGTAAAAAAGCAATATCAATTTTACACTGATCGATTAATAAGTTTAGTTCAATTTGCCTACTAATATTAACAAGTGAACCAACATTAAAAGTTAGTAAATTCATAAATTTACGGACCATATACATATTATATATCTTTCATTACACTCATGCACTCCTTTTTGGCATGTTCCTTTGACATAGTTTTGTAATTAACTATAAAGTTTTCAATTTTATCTTCTAGTGTTGGCGTGGGTAAATCCCTTGCCAATAAATTTAGATTAAAAAAATAAAAAAAGTCAACCAAGTTGTTCTTTTAATATATTAAATTTATTAATAGCTCCTTGCTCTGTGGAGTGAGTAATTTAACTAACTAAAAAAAAAGATTTCTTAAAAACTAAAGCCATGAGGGCAAAAAGGTGATGTTGGCACACAAAAAAGGCTAAACGAAAGCCGAGTGACGACTTTCGTTTTAACTCAAATTATATGTATGTGTATAAAATATAAATTTTGCCAGTGTTGGTATAAATTCAAAAATACACTGGTCAAAAATTAAATTCAAACCAAAAGAACAATAATTAAAATTCAGTAATTGAAGATAAAAGGAAAATTGAAATTGAAGGAAATATATAATAAAACTGAAAAATAAGAAATTAAGGTTGAAGTTGCTTCAACATACTCCCGCCAAACTATGGCAATTATCCTTCCCATATTCACGAGATGATGCAGCCAAACGTTGAATGCTGGGCCGTCATCCGGCCAAAGTGAGCGGGTACCGGGGAAAAGTTCAATATCTTTACCGCAACATCTTTACCTAGAACTCCATCGATTTCCCGACATGTGGGGAATGTGGGGTGAGCCAGCGGTTGATACCGTTTTACATACTGCAACAATGCGGGATCGGTGACAGCTTTAGGCAAGGGGAAGTTAATGCGCTCTTGGAGAGGCAAATGTAGCGCAATTTTGAGGAAAGGATGGCTCTAGAATAAACTGCCCATATAAGCCACCTTCTGGATTGGTGAGTGCCACAAATTCTGGCAGCATACGCGCCACTTGGTGCAATACAAATGATGTTGGTACTAAGTCATCCAGCAGAAGGTTGGTGAACATTTTTTGGCCTTTGTAGTTCAGATTTGCCCGGACGAGAGGGGGCACCATTGACCATGTTTCATCTTCTTCGGACGTTAAGTCCTCTGCATACATTGTCTTCGAGATATTAAATATGGTGGGTAGCCAAGAGGAGCATGCTGGTTTCAAGGAATCAGATGATCCAAGTTTGATGGAAGACGAAGGATTGTCCTCATGAGGAGGATTTTCTTCCTCTTGCGTATCCACAGGAGATTTAACCTGCAGAGAGTCAATCTCGGGTACTTCTATTGACTCCTCTCCTTCGTGGTCGGAACTCTCATCAAATTCGGGCGTGATATTGCCATCATCTTCAAAGCTCGATGCTAAAGGGTCACGCGTTTCACGATGAAGCATGGAGTGGTGTCGGCCGTTACACAATTTGTTTTTCGTTATTACTGTGCATCGCCCTCTTGAGGTACACCAGAACCTGATGTGGCTATGGGCCAAACAATTCAGACAGTAGCCTTTATTGACGATAGAAACGCGACGCAGTTCATGAATTGCTTGCAATATTTTAGTGGATGGTTTTTTCGGCATATATGGCATCGTGGACGTTGGCCTCCCATCTATATAAAAAAAGAAAAGAAAGAAATATATAAGTTAAGGTAGGTCTCACATACTGTGAAAGACATACCAACAATTATGGTAAACAAGTCCGTCCGCCAATTAAATCGTCTAAAATGGTATCATTCATTTACTTTTTATTTTTATGTGCAAAGAAAACAAATATGTTACCACCCAGCTTGACGAATAATTTATTTCGTCATTTATTTTATGAATGTTTTGCCCGCATCAAATTACTCTCAACGGGCACGAGTATGTTGCAATATCACATTGCATTGTTTTACATTTATTTTTATGTCGCAATATCATATTGCATTCCCAGGCATTTTTTATTTATTATTTATCTGGCACCAATTACGGCCATTCACACTTTTATTTGTTTTGGGTGTCAGTTTCACAAAACATTTCCTCAAACCGCTGCATTTTATTTTGTCCCCTAATTCTGCAACGTAAACAGTCCTCAAGTCAGTGCACTTGAAACTTTCACGATTTATGATTGTGAAACCAAGGCACTTGACTTGAATTTATGTCAACCATATGTTTTGATTGAGTTGCGTTTTTTTATGGTTTTCAGGTTTGGCTTGCGTTGGCATTTTTTTCGGTGGTGTTTCTCTGTCGTTGAGGAATTGACCATTCTTTATATTTATTATGATTAAGTAAAATAGAGTCAGTATGAAGTAAGACTCAGGCCTCATAGTAGGTAAAATAAAGTAAATGGAATTTAAGTAATTATGATTCAATTAATGAATTTTAAGAATAAGTAAGATTTGAATAAATCGACTCTATAATTTGTGAAAGTTTAAAATAAATAAAATTTAAATAAATTACCCAATACTTTGTGAAAGATTAAAGTAACTTAACTCAATAATCTGTGAAAGATTAAAGTAAATCAAATTTAAATAAATTAACTCTATGTTAACTCTATAATTTATGAAAGATTGAAATAAATGAAATTTGCTCTACAATTTATGTGTTACAATTTATTAACTTACAACCCGCTAACGCACTTTAAAATAATTTATACAGTGCAAAAAAATATGTTGTGCGACTGAAGTTTCTGTGGGTTGTGGTTTGACGGATTGCGTGGATTAATGGGCTGTTTGGGTGGCAGTGGAATTTTGCGGCGAGGAGGAGGTGGGTAACATACAGAGTTTTACTACCGATCGTCGTATGGTTCCGTTTTGTGTGAGGACGTCGGCAACACGAACATTGTTATATTTTCCGTAGATAACGTTGGTAACACGACCAAGGCGCCATTCGGTGGGTGGCAACATATCATCTTTAACTATAACGATGTCACTCTGTTTAAGGTTGTCTCTTTCTTTCTTCCATTTATAGCGACGTTGCAGTTCGGTGATATACTCAGCGCTTGGCAAAAATGTGTTGCAATGCCTTTAATCGTTCCCAGCGTTTTATAAAACCTAGATCTTTGAGTGGAGGTTCAGCATGGCTTTCTGGTGAGGCAATAATCGGAGCATCGCGCAACAGATGACCAGGAGTCAAAGGTAGAATTTCATTTGGATTTTCGGTTATTGGGGATAACGGTCTTGAATTCAGTACCGCTTCGATTCTTACAAGCAGAGTAGTGAATTCTTCAAAAGTAAATGCTAGGTTACCAGTGACCTTTTTCAAGTGAGATTTCATGCTTTTTACTGCGGCCTCCCAGAGACCGCCCATGTGGGGTGCATACGGTGGTATAAAGAACCACGTAAAGCCAAGGCAACTGTACTTTTCTATTAGCGCCTGTTCTGCTGACTTAAGAAAAGCGTTATGTTCTTTGAGAAGTGCGTAACTGACTCCCAGAAAGTTTCGGCCATTATCCGAGAACATAGTTTTAGGGAGACCTCTACGTCCCGTAAATCTATCAAAGCATGCAAGGAAAGCATCAGTTGAGAGGTCGGAACAGGTTTCCAGGTGGACTGCTCGTGTGGAGAAACAGACGAATACAGCAGCATAGCCTTTTAGAATTTTTGCATTTCTCAAATTTGATGATTTAAGATTAAAAGGACCAGCAAAGTCGACTCCCGAATATGTAAATGGCAATGAAAAGTTTACTCTTTCTGGGGGGAGTGCGGCCATAATTTGGTGCTGAAACTTGCGTTTATAAATCGTACATGTTGTGCAGCTACGAATACATTTTCTAACAAGATTTTTTAATCTGGGGATGTAAAATCCTTGTCTAATTGCTCTGAGCATTATATTATGTTCCGCATGAAGCAAAATACGATGTGTGAAATCGACAAGGAGTCTAGCAAAATTAGACCTTTCGGGAATAATTATTGGGTGCTGTTCTTCAAAGCGAAGTGCTGAATTATTAAGCCTGCCACCTACACGTAGGAGGTCGTTGTCATCTAGGAATGGGTTAAGTGTTAAGAGAGGGCTTTTGCGGTTAAGTGGCCTCTTTGCCTTTAAGCGCTCAAACTCTTTGGCGAAAGACGTTTGTTGAGCGATGTAAATGAGCCGATTTTTCATGAACGTGATCTCGTCATTCGTTATAAATTTTTTCGTTGAAAATGGTTTTTTTCGTATGCGATTAATAAATCTTAATCGATAGCTAAGGACTCGTAATGCTCTATCTAGTGATGAGAACTCGCTTAAAGCATCTTTCTCCCTATTTTCTATTTCCGAGTCTGACATGTTGATTTTATGATCTACAAGATCTGGTTTCAAATGAAAATTTGAAGCTGTAACCGCGCTGGCACTTTTTTAATTTCCAATTCTGTTGGGTCAAATGTGCGAGGTTTTGGCCAGAGTGTTGGTGATAATAGCAGCCATGTGGGCCCGTGCCACCAGAGGGGACTCTCAATAAGCTCTTGGGGGTAGCAGACACGCGTGCCTATATCCACCGGATTGTCTTCAGTCTTCACATGTTTCCAAAGAGTGGTACGTACGACGCTAATGATTTGGGATACTCGGTTTCCCACAAAAGTTTTCAAAGTTTTGGGATCCTTTTGTAACCAACCAAGAACGATTGATGAATCTGTCCACAAGAACAGTTCGTAGGGGAATTTCAAGTATGTTACTAAGGTTTGTATTATCTTAGTGAGCAATAAAGCTCCACATAATTCGAGCTTCGGTATAGTAGTCCGCTTTAGCGGAGCTACCTTTGTCTTGGCCACTAGCAAATGACTATTAATAGTACCTTCTGGGCTTTCTGTCCTCATATAAATCAGACCGCAATATGCCTTCTCTGAGGCGTCACAAAATCCGTGTAGTTGTATCTGGTACTGTGGACCAGAATTTACCCACCTCGCAATTTGCACCTTCGAGATATACGGGAGATTTTCAATAAATAAATTCCATTTTGTAAGAGTTCTTGGTGGAACGGCTTCATCCCAATCGGACTTTTCTTCCCATAGTTCTTGCATCAAAAGCTTAGCGATTATAACTACGGGGCCTATCCAACCTAGTGGGTCAAATAATCTCGCAATTACGGATAGAATTTTTCTTTTTATGGTGGAGGGTATAATTTGCGTTGGTTCTACCACATAATAAAAGTAATCCCCCTTAGCATTCCAGCGGATCCCCAAAGTCTTAATTGTACTGGAATCGTCGAATTTTAAAAAATCTTCGTCCAGAAGATCTTCCCGGGGCAAATGTTCAAGTAGAAGCCTTTGATTTGCTGTAATTTTCTTCAGGGGTAACCCGGCTGAGTGCAATGCCTTTATAACCTGTCCTTGTTTTAGTTTAGCCTCTTCAATAGTGTGTCTACCAGACAGAATATCATCGACATAGGTTTCATTCAGAAGAACTTCGGATTAATCTGGATATGATTTTCGGCAGTCTTTGCTTAGCTCCTGAAGAGTCCGAATCGCAAGAAAAGGCACACAATTAACACCAAAGGTCACCGTTTTTAGCTGAAAACCTTCTACTAACTTTTTTTCATTGGCGCGAAATAATATTTGTTGAAATTTACGATCTGATGGATGTACTAGAATCTGTCGATACATCTTTTCGATGTCGCCGGTGAAAACGTACTGGTAGTTACGCCACCCCAAGACTATTTGCATGAGATCGGTTTGAAGAGTGGGCCCTTGGTATAACACATCGTTGAGAGAAAAACCGCTACCGGTTTTTTTTGATGCGTTTAAAACCACTCGTACCTTAGTTGACTTGCTTTCGGGGCAGATGACCGCATGGTGTGGCAGATAAAATGAAAATTGTTTATCATCTTTGGGCTCATAATGTACAATAGGTTCCATATGATTCAAGTCTATATATTCTTGGAGAACTTTAGAATATTCTTTCTTCACGTGTGGAGTCTTCTCTAGAGTTTTCTCCATTCGATGGTACTGCGCAAGCGCCATGTTCCGCGAAGGACCTAAAAAAATTTCATTCGGGAAGGTTTCTTTAAAGGGAAGTCGCACCACGTATCTTCCGTCAGCTTGTCGCGTTGTAGTTTGTTGATAAAATTTTTCACAATATGCATCGCTTTCAGATTGTATATCGCTTTTTTCTGCCTCTTCTAATTCCCAGAATTTTTTTTAGCTGCTCGTAGAGCATACTGTCATTGGAGTTTGAAACCATCGTTGTGAAAGACTGTATTTCAGTTTTTGGCTCGGGGCCTGATATGTACCAACCAAATTGGGATTCTCTGGCTTCAAGACAAGTAGCTATGTTTGATTTTATGCCTGCTAAATTTATAAATGGTAAGTAATCGCTACCTATTATCATGTCAATAGCCGCTGGTTTAAAAAAGTACGGGTCCGCAAGTTTTAATTGTCAAATTTCCTCCCAATTTTTAATTTTAACAGGCCGTGAGGGCAGAAAATGCGTCAATTTTGGCACTACAATAGCCTTTATTTTGATTTTAAAATCAGATTCTCTTGATCTTAAAATTACCGAACACATGTCCTTTGATTTTCCCACAACAGTTCCGCCAAGTCCAGATATTTGGGAATTATGTGCCTCTAGCGGTATGGAGAGATTCTGTTGAATCCGGTTTGTGATAAAACTTCTTTCAGAACCTGCGTCCAAAAGTGCTCGAATAGCGAAATTCTCCCCTAAGTATTCGATGTTAACCAAGGCCGTTGGCAAAATAGTGGTTCCTTCGTTTTGCGAGAAATGAGTCTGAACCGAGTTTATTTGGCTAACACTAGTGATATCTGCTTGATTGGTTTGGGTGTTTACGGAAACAGTTTTACTTTGAGAACCCGATGGATTATCATCCTCATGTGGAGATTGTTGATATGCGGTCCGAGGAGTTGGACCCTTCTTCCATTTTTCATCTTTTTCTAGATGTAACATGGTGTGATGCTTCTGATTGCATTTTGTGCAAAGACTCGAGCTTTGGCATTTTGATTTGAGTGAGTATGGGACAGACAGTTAACGCAATATTTATTCGCAAATACATATTTTATTCTATCGCTTATCGGCAATGCCTTAAAATGCTTGCATAGCCGTAATGGGTGATTTTGCTTACATTTTTTGCAGCTAAATTGTACCATGGTTTGCTCGGCGTGAGCGTGAAATGACTGTTCTTTTGATGGCTGATTCATCTTATTTACTGGTTTTCTCAAATCAGAAACCGTCTCTAGCATCTGTATCCTTTTCGAAAGGAAGTTGCTCATTTCATGCCAAGTGGGCCACTTCTTGGGTTCCGTTAACGTTGCTACCCAAGATCGCATGGTTTCCTCCGGTAGGTTTGAAGAGCATATGTGAATTAAAATCGCGTCCCAGGATTTTGTAAGGTCCAGTGACTCGAAAATTGCTAAATTTTCGTTTAGCACCCTCTGAAGTTTCCTAATAGATTTCGAGCTTTCAATTTGAACCGCATGTGCCCCAAACATTTTTTTCATTTGTTGATGAGGTAATATTCGCGAATTATCGAAGCCGTTTTCTAATGCCTTCCATGCTAAATTAAAATTTTCATCAACCAAATCGAATCGTTTTACGATTTGGTTAGCCTCCCCCCTAGTTTTGCTACGCAAATGGTAAAGCTTTTGAGCTGGAGCTAGATTTGGATGATTTATAATCACTGCCTTAAACATGTCCCTAAATGTATGCCATTTTGAATATCTTCCTTCAAAAACTTCGATGTCACAAGGTAGTAACTTCAGCGATGAAGATGTTTGGTGAATAACCGTCGTTTCTCCTACGTTGGGGTAAGTATCTCCCCTTGGAAATTCATTTGAAGCCTCTGCATTGGTCATCATTCTAAGTTTTTCAACTATTTTTGCTTTAAGTTTTTGATACAAGTTGCCGGCATTCTCATAATGCACGGAAATTGTATCATCAAATTTTTCAGCCGTGTCACTATCATCTTCTATTAAATAGCTTTCATAAGATTCTATTAACCTGAGCCATCTTCTATCCAATTCACCATGTTTTACTTCTAGATATGGAACCGTCAGTTGTTCTTCTGGAATTTTATTAAAACCCTTGCAAAAGGATTCAACTTGGTGTATGTCAGCTTTACACCTACTTCTGGCCGCCATTCTACCCCAAGACTCGATAACCAAACTCAAGCTTTATGGATAATAAAAAGAATTTACCTTTGCCTGGTTTCTTGGAGAAAAAATTTCGTTTTCTTGAAGCTATTGTGGACCTTTTTTAACTTCTTGGAGAAGAGACCGACCGTTTATTTCGATTCTAAACACCTTAGCTTTAACCGTATTGGATGTAGTTAATGGCTGATATATTCCAAATATATTACCAGTTTAAATGTTTCAAAGTTTCAAACTCGATGAAAATAAATTCGGTTTTGTATTTCAGAATTATTGGTTTTATTTTGTAGTATTTTGTGGTTCTGGCAAGAAACGCATTCAAATATATAAATCTTCGAATAAAATTTTCTTATTTAATTGTTGTGATATGGCCACTCTTTTTAAATTAATAAACCATTCCAGAAAAAAATTACAAAAAAAAAACTATGCATTTTAACCTTTTATTGCATGTAAAAATTTCCAAATTTTAAATAACCAAACCTCCTTTGCTCTTTAATAACCACTTTAAAGTAAAAAAATTACTAACCACCCTCAGTACCACACTGTATAATGATTTATGGGATTTTGGCAAAATTTAATAAAAATAAATGTTACCGCCTTGTGTACCACCTTTTATTAATTTTATTGACTTTATTTATTATTTGTTTATCAGCAATGTTAAAAAATAGTATTCCCAAACTCACCGTATTTCCCTGGATTTTTGTTAATTGTTTGCTTGCACCGGGAACCCTCGTTTTGTTTGTGGTGGTTGATGCTTGTTATTTGTCTATTTATGTTTTTCTCTTGCGGCAGTTCTCTTCGTTGTTGTTTTTATGTCTTTTTTCTGTTGAATAAATCCACTTACGTTACAGAATTTTGCTTTATATATATGTATATAGAAGTACTATTACCTTTTTAATTAATTTTTTTTTTTGCTTTGCACAATTATTTCCTTCTTCTTGGGGAATTTTTTATTTTTATAGTTTATTTTGTACGATATATTTTTTGGTCACTTTATAGAAAAATATTTTATTGTTCGCTGTGTTTGTTCACTTGCTTTAAGAAAATTATTAGTGAAGTTACAGCGTTGACAATTGCTTGTATGTAACCATATATCTGTACTTTACTTCTGCGCCAAGTGTAGTAAGGGGAACGTTAGGAAAAGAAACACTTGTTATGCATACAAGTAAAAGGAGTGTGACAAATATACTTATACGCTACTGCGCATGAATATAAATTCCCGTTGAATTTTGTCTATTTACCAACGATGGTACTTTTCTTATTAGATGGTAGTTTGTAATTTATTTTTTTTTTTGTTTTTGTTAATTTCAAGGTTAGAATTGAAACTTCTTATTTTAAGCTTTAACCCGTTTTTTTACCAATAATAAAGTCAATCGCACAATATATAATTTACACACTGTACATACCCATTTCAATTTCTTTTTCTGATGAGAAATTATAGCTGCTTTTATTTTGTCTTGGAGACTTCTGTATGGAGTTGGAAATCTTCCTACTAGCTGAATGTATATTTTTAATGGTTGCGCCAGTGGAGCCTTTGATTGTGTCTCCTTTTTTATTTTTTTAGTACGGGATGCTCGTTGATTCCTTACGTAACAAACCACTTGTTTGCCAATTGTTGTTGATGGAGTTGTTGCGGTTAGAGAACAACTGCCTTACAGACTCAATGACCTCTAGTCATTAGTTATCCACCCCTATTTTTTTTTAGGAGGTGTCGAAGGACCATATGTTGGCGTGGGTAACTCCCTTGCCAATAAATTTAGATTAAAAAAATAAAAAAGTCAATCAATTTGTACTTTTAATATATTAAATTTATTAAGAGCTCCTTGCTATGTGGAGTGAGTAATTTAACTAACTAAAAAAAAAAAATTTCTTAAAAACTAAAGCCATGAGGGCAAAAAGGTGATGTTGGCACACAAAAAAGGCTTAACGAAAGCCGAGTGACGACTTTCGTTTTAACTCAAATTATATGTATGTGTATAAAATATAAATTTTGCAAGTGTTGGTATAAATTCAAAAATACACTGGTCAAAATGTCTATTATATATATATAGAAATAAAAACAAATTAAATTCAAACCAAAAGAACAATAATTAAAATTCAGTAATTGAAGATAAAAGGAAAATTGAAATTGAAGGAAATATATAATAAAACTGAAAAATAAAAAATTAAGGTTGAATTTGCTTCAACATCTAGAGAAATTCTTCAATAATTGCGGGTCTGTTTTGTTTGGGAGATGAATTTGAACCTTTAACTACCGGAGGTAGTGAAATTAGAAAAAGCCAATTGCTTTTCAACATTTGCAACCGCTGAACTTTTTCGGACTTTTGGTTCTTCTGAAGCTATTTTCTTAAAAAAGACGTATCTCTTATATGCGGGACATCCTCTAGAATTGGAAGTATGACCGTTTTCTTTACAATTTACACAATAAGGTGTTGCATCACTTCCTGAAACAAAAGCACATTCTCATGGAGCGTGCTTTTTTATCATATTTCATGCAAGCAAACGGACGATTGCAGTTGACATCTCCAAAATTGTGGAATTTTTGTACTGGCCTTTGGCCGTTCTCACGACACCACCTGATTAAGGATATACCTAATTCCAAGAATCTCCTAACCTTTCGGTTTGGTTTAAGGGTAACTAAAAACAATCCCGTATCAATGGCCTGTTTCTTAGAATGTTCTGCTGTAAATTTCGAAACAGAATCTACAGTATCCGGAAAAATTTTATCGAGTTCTAATTTAATCTCATTGATTTCGGATTTGTGATAGAGACCCCTACAAACTATACTCTGGTGTTTCAACTCTTTGGGAGTATATGAGTAAGATACAATTTCTTTGTCTCGTAACAGTTGCATCATTTCAGAGTGGGCTGATGCATCTTTAAGATACAATTTGCTTTTAAATTTAGATTGATTCTGAATTTTAAATTCTATATATTTTGACTTGAGTTGGTCAATAAGAGATTTTATATTGAGATTTTGGAGAAATATGGGAAGACAAAATGCATTCCTGGTCATTAATTTCTTTTTTAGATTATCATTGTTTTCATTAATATTATGATTAAAATTATTTATATCCCTTTCGGACTCTATTGGAAATAGAGTCACCTAATAGTGAATACTTATTTGTACGATTAACATTTGTTTCTACTTGTTTTGAATTATTAAATTTAAAATGTTTTGACATAAAACCTTCAAATGTTCGTTTTTTCATGTTGACAATTTTGAATTCATCATATGTTGAAGAAATGGAATTTAATTCATAATCCATGTCGGTCTCTAGAATGCCTTCTTGGTCCACAGTTGAGATTCTTCTGTTTTCTAAATTATGTACAAAGTTGTTTGATTCCATGGCCTCTTGAGGAGCATCAATTGAAGGTATTGAAAGAGGAGATGACTCTTTTCCAAAAACTGATTCATGTAGTTCGGTACCCAAATTTTTGTTGGCTAAATTGTGATTCGTTAAAGTCTCATTCGGTTTATTTTCAGATTGCGTTCTTGACTGGGAAGTGGATGAATTTAAATTCGGTTTGGAATTTATGACAGCTTTACAATATGTTTTCGGTTTTAAAATGGGTTCTGAATGGGAGCCGGGGGTATTTCCATTCAATTTCACATTATTACTGCTATTTGGATTGTTGATTGTTGTAGATTTATCTGGAGGACGACCTCCTGATTGGGATCCAGCCACAACTCCATCCATTTCAGATGAACAAACACAGCACTAAATTACGTTTATAGATTTTATATTTTTGTTACCCAAAAAATAAAATAATTGTTTTTGAAATAAATTAAAATAAATTTCAAATTTTTATTTTTCTTATATATTTTTTTTTTTTAGCGAATTTTATATATAAGTTTATTTTTGATTTAAAAAGCACGACCGCTTTGTTTCGCAGTTGACAAGAAACCTGCTTAAAGGATACTTTATATTTTTTTCCAATTTTATAGTACTAATTATTAATATAATTTTTTAGAGTGGCAATATTTAAATTTTTATTAACATTTATTTAAAACTAAAAGATAATTTATATTTTTTTTTTTTAATTTCATAGTACAAACTTTCAGTATATTTTCTATTGACAGCGCACAGTGGTTCAAAACCAAAAAAAAGTGGTAATAAGTCTGGAACTTCTAAACTATTGGTTGGATTGCAATAGTATATTCTAGGCGATTGTAGTCAAGGATATAGGCTTTCAAAATATTCATTCCTGAGATACCCTATTGTAAAACAGGGTGAGCTACAGGGTGCCAAATTCGACCACCTCGAGGTGGAAAATGCTTTCAAAGCTTGTAACTTTTATAAATATGAAGTGATTTTTACATTTTTAAATTTTTCCAATAAACATTAAATTATTAACGAAAAACATGCTTATACTACCTAGCTATCGCTTACGGTTTAAAAAATATTTGATTTTAAAAATCAACATTTGAACTTTTCACCAAATTCTTTCTTGGTTTTTCGCAAATAACATTTTTATTAAAATAGATTAAAAAAAACATCTAAAAATATGCGGCGATAGCCAGTACTTTTTAAAAAAATACGTTGAAGTATTTTTTGAATTATTTCAAACCGCTTAGTGAGCACAAAATCTTAAAGTTGACTTTTTGAATCAGGTTCTAAAAATTGCAAATTTTTGCCAAAAATTACCCTTCATTCTTTCACTTTTTTCTCACAACCTTGGTAAAACATGTATATATTTTTCTACATATTTTAAAAGGATATGCTTCAAGAATGGTTGTAAGCGAAATTTTTAATATTTTTGGACATGCACCCTACGTCCAGCATTGGACGAAATTGGGCAATTTAAAAAAAAAAAACTAAGTTTTAAAAGTTAATAACAAAATATCCGCTCGATTTCTTCAAATATTTCAGCTCAGTATTAAAGCTCCAAATATTTTTATTTATTTGCCGCAAAAAAATTCACCGCCATTACATAAACGTGGTCAGGAGGGCTTAAATGGTGAAAAAAGTCAAATTTTCATACGAATTTTTTTTGTTAACATAAAAGACATATTAGGATTAGTTATTTTTATATTTTGTTTATTGATTCAGAACGGCATTTAAATTATCTAAAACGTTTCAAAAAATCATTTTGATAACGTTAATAGTTTTTGAGATATTTATATTCAAATTTCAGAAAAAAATATAGAAAAACTATGGTTTTTCGTTTTTTTTTTGGTTTTTTTGGTAAAGTGTTCCCAAAATTTTTGAATTTTTCTTATTATTATATATATTGTTAAAGAAGACATATTAATCTATTCAACGATATATAACATGTCTATCAGATATATTGCAACGTGCTGAAATAATGACCCCAAACCACACTCCACAGGCAAAAATTTGGCTATTTCTCTATTTGTTCATATAAATGGTCATTTACATAGGGAATGACATATTTATACCCTATACCACTATGTGGTTTGGGTATAATGACTTTGTGCTGCTGTTTGTAACAACCAAAAATATTTGGCCTACACCCATCTTTAATTATACCGATCGAATCAGAATCACTATCTGATTCGATTTAATGATGTCCGTCCGTCCGTCTGTGTGTCCATGTAAACCTTGTTATCAAACTGCAGGTCGTAAATATGAGTATATTTTGATGAAATTTGGTATATAAGCTTTTATCGGCCATAGGATAACGTTATTGGAATTGGTGAAAATCGGTCCATGTTCAGACCTAGCCCCCATACAAATGACCCCTATGAAATCAACATATATTGCCATAAGATCCAAATTATCATACAAATCTTGGTCAAATTGGGTTTGTATGTATATATTACATCCATTAATCAGTAGTCCAAAAATGATCCCTATTGGGCAACTCTTAGTCATAGGCCCCATATAGAGCTGCTTCCCGATTTTCACTTAAATCTATCAAAAAACACAAATATTGCACTGATTCTTCTCAAATTTTGTTTGTATATATTTTTGCAAAATACAAGAGACTTTACCAAACATGGTCAGGATCGGTCTATTTTTGGGCCTAGTCCCCATATAGATATAGCATCCGATATGGATTTTTTCATATATGCAGCCGAAAAAATTAATAAAAATCCCACTCAAATTTGGTTTATGCTTATGTTCTATATCCAGTTAGTTGGGCCTGAGAGATAGGGTCTTTAAACGCATGGTATAGGGTATCGTATAGTCGGTCTAGACCGACTATAATTTTCTTACTTGTTTTTTATTGTTTTGGGGTAAAGGGTTGCATACGTTTTTATTACTTCAAATAATTTTATATATCTTTTCAAAGAAGGTATAATTATAAGTTAATGGTGTATGAAATATTTACCTAATGAGTTTCAACTGATCATAAAATTGCCCGAAACTCTGATGCTGATTTTATACAAAAAAAAAAAAAAAACAGGTAAAAAGCCAATGCCTAAGATATTTTCATTATTAAATAACAAATATAACTAAATTTTTTTTAATGAGTATTTTTTTATTTGTTTTATAATAGGCTTAAAATTACATAACAATTGTCTGCTTTTTTACTAGTTATTTTCTACAAAACAATCAGAAATATCAAAAGATAAAAGATGTTTTATATCCATAGCTTCGGAATCATCATTTTCTATTTCAAGACTTATTTTTGGTAACCATTTTGTTCTTATGGAGTATATTACTGGATCTGATGATATCAATAAATATTCCATTAAATCGGAATTTTGGGCTTCTTTGCTACATTTTCTTGTATTAAAAAGTCTAAAGTGTTTGACATCTCTGTTTCTAGCTTCTTGTTGTTCTTCAGTCAGTTCTCCCAAGGGCAGGATGTTATTTTGTATTATTTCTTTCCCATGAGCTAATACTTTGTGTACAGTTGGTGTCATTGGCCTCCAAGGATATAAGTTCATTATTAATTCCTTAGTTCCACTAGCATATATTTTCAATTTCTCCGCAATAGTTTGTTGTTTACTATTTATGACAGCTAATATTACTTTAAACCGTGCGATTAAAGCCGTGTCAATGCCAGTAATCAAAGAAGTAGTTTCGGGATCTTCAAAGAAACGTCTTGCTGTATTACAATCATTTGAACTTCCATAGCCACAGTTTTTCGTATGGCGTGTAGATCAGTATTATTTTTAACTGGTATATTTTCTTGTCCTGGAATTTGCCGGTATTTTAGATCATATACGAGATGCAAGCAATATTCCATAAATCGTATTCTTGCATGAAGTGGTGATATTCCAAATTTTAAAGCATTTTCATTAATAGGAATTTCATCACAACTGTTATGAAATTCTGAACTTTTCTTTCCACATATATTACATTTCCAAGTAGATGTTATATCTGTAACGGCATTGGCTACTTTCCCATCAATCATTGTAAAAAGTGGTTGAAATAACACTTTAATGACACTTCCAGATATTTCCACAAAAACTGGAGACAATCTCGAAATTTCCTGATTTATTGAACTCACTAAGCTTTGTGTTGTAATTTTGTCTTCCTTTGTGTACTCAAATCGGATTGGCCGACATAGAAACTTAGATCCGGGTGTTAAATTACTCCATATGTCCTGATATTCTCTCTCACTAGAAGAAGAACTTGTCTCATTATATAGCCTCATTTTTAATGGTACTAATGATGTCATAAAAATTGTTGAAAAATCTATTTCTGAATTGCTTCCACTTGGTTGTCTATACTCAGAAAATTCAGATGTTCCATCGCATCCCCATTTACATATTAACGTAACTTCTGAATTGTTGCATATTTCTATTTCCTCTTTGCAAAATGTGGATATTATTCTAGATGCAGTGTTTTCAAGCAGTCCCGCTAATCCAACATTTGCACTTTCAGTATTGGATTTCACATTAGATGGTAGAATTTTATTTTTTGTTTCCTTTATGGCTCTGCTGGTAGGAAAAATATCAAATCCTTTTTCTTTGAGAGCTTTTCTCAAAATACCATATTTATTTCTTGTCAATCCCAAATTTAAAATAAGAGCTAACGCATCCTCTTCTGTAAATGATGTTGACGATTTTGGCGTTGAAATACTTAGCACCATACGCTTCAACCGCTTAGGAGATGCAGTTGGTAACACATCTACAATTTTAGCAGCTTCCTTTGGTTGCGTGCGTGTCAAGGCTGATTTAAAAGAATCCTTAATTTCATTAGGCGAATGGTTACTAATGATTTCTTCTTGTTTTTTCTTTTTTGTCCTTGATTGAACATTTTCGTAGACCTTTTTAGGTCGACCAAATGCCTTTTTCTCAATTTGTACTGTGAGGCCCGTTTTCAACCATTCTTCATTTTTAGTCATAAACTTTGATTTTGATAAACCCGATTGGCTAAATCTTCTTTCGTAAGCTTTGTAAAAATTTTCAACATCTTCAGATCTCACATTTAAACCATAAGTGTTGTTAATTGTATAAAATAGTTTCGAGACTTTTTCCGAACGTGATGAATGAATAGTAGAATCGGAAGGATTTTCCCAAATAACTTTGCAAAGTGCATAATACTTTAATGTAACCTCCATGATAGATTATACGTAAGTGATCTTAATAAACAAGATACTGAAAATACTTTTTGAAAGGTAATATATCGGGCAGGTACTTCAACCAATACTTACATTTTGTTTTAGTGAATCTAAGGATTTGGCTTTTACCTGTTTTTTTTTTTTTGCATAAAAAGGTTTTGTGAATTACATATATTTTGCAATAGGTATCAGAGTTTCGGGCAATTTTATGATCAGTTGAAACTCTTTAGGTAAATATTTCATACACCATTAACTTATAATTATACCTTCTTTGAAAAGATATATAAAATTATTTGAAGTAATAAAAACGTATGCAACCCTTTACCAAAAAACAATAAAAAAAATATGTCATTCACTATGTAAATGACCATTTATATAAACAAATAGAGAAATAGCTAAATTTTTGCCTGTGGAGTGTGGTTTGGGGTCATTATTTCAGCATGTTGCAATATATTTGATAGACATGTTATATATCGTTGAATACATAAATATGTCTTCTTTAACAATATATATAATAATGAGTAAAATTCAAAAATTTTGGGAACACTTTACCAAAAAAACCAAAAAAAACGAAAAACCATAGTTTTTCTATAATTTGAAATATATTTCTGAAATTTGAATATAAATATCTCAAAAACTATTAATGTTATCAAAATGATTTTTTGAAGTGTTTTAGATAATTTAAATGCCGTTCTGAATCAATAAACAAAATATAAAAATAACTAATCTTAATATGTTTTTTATATTAACAGAAAAAATTCGTATGAAAATTTGAACTTTGACTTTTTTCACCATTTAAGCCCTCCTGACCACGTTTATGTAATGGCGGTGAATTTTATTGCGGCAAATAAATAAAAATATTTGGAGCTTTAATACTGCGGTGAAATATTTGAAGAAATCGAGCGGATATTTTTGTATTAACTTTTAAAACTTAGTTTTTTTTTAAAAATTGCCCAATTTCGTCCAATGCTGGACGTAGGGTGCATGTCCAAAAATACATTCTTGAAGCATATTCTTTTAAAATATGTATAAAAATATATATGTACATGTTTTACCAAGGTTGTGAGAAAAAAGTGAAAGAATGAAGGGTAATTTTTGGCAAAAAATTGCAATTTTTAGAACCTGATTCAAAAAGTCAACTTTAAGATTTTGTGCTCACTAAACGGTTTGAAATAATTCAAAAAATATTTCAACATATTTTTTTAAAAAGTACTGGCTATCGCCACATAGTTTTAGATTTTTTTTTTTATCTATTTTAATAAAAATGTTATTTGCGAAAAACCAAGAAAGAATTTGGTGAAAAGTTCAAATGTTGATTTTTAAAATCAAATATTTTTTAAACGGTAAGCGATAACTAGGTTCAAAACCTCACGGCCGCCCTAAGTAGAAAAAATTTTCATATAGAAACAATCTATTCAATTAAAACATAGCAATGTTCAATAAATCGCTGATGAAGGCTGAAATGCCAGAAACCGGTCCGATTAAGAATACAGTGCAGTTATGAATTTTTGAAATATATGGTTTCTTCTTCTTTACCACGCACCATTTAAACAAAATTAAAATTGCATATTAATTACAGTAGTAATTGCAATATATCTGAAAAATGACGATAAATCTAACAAACAAAAAGATAACTAGGTAGTATAAGCATGTTTTTTGTTAATAATTTAATGGTTATTGGAAAAATTTAAAAAACGGAAACATTTTCCACCTCGAGGTGGTCGACTTTGGCACCCTGTAGCTCGCCCTGTGTTACAACAGGGTATCTCAAAAATAAATATTTTGAAAGCCTATATCCTGGACTACAATCGCCTAGAATATACTATTCCAATCCAACCAATAGTTTAGAAGTTCCAGACTTATTACCACTTTTATTTGGTTTTGAACCACTGTGCAGCATTTGTTTATCACATTTAATTATTTTATAACCAAACTTATAACATACAGTAGAAGGTGATTGAAATTAAAAATGTACAGTAGGAGGCGGCTGAAATTAAAAATGTACAGTACAATCTTTTTTATTAACTGTTTTATTTGAAATTACAATTTTTACATTTAGATATATTATAGTAGAAATGCACCACTTTTTTCTCCTTTCCTTTCTCTATCCATACACGAATAAGTGTCGGGTCCGCATGTAATATTTTCATTTGACCAAACACAATCTTCATAACATTCACCATATTCATAATATATAATACTATAATATAAAATATAATAATTTTGTATGTCATTTATATAAAAAATTTTATTTCAAAATATTGTGAAATCACATAATCAGATGTGTCCGCATAAACACAATTAGGGTTAATTATGCTTATCATCTTACATATGCATGTGTCTAAATTACATCCGGTGTTTGTCTACATCTGTCTGTCTGTTTCAATTGAAATATAAAAAAATGCATTCTACACAATAATTTTTTAACACTATTGATTCATTTAATGATCATGTAGGACTTTTATGTTTTTATATATCTATTTAAAGTTGAAAATAATTAGTTTTCAGACAATGATTGACTTCGAACGATTATAGTCATAAAAATAACACCACTCAACTAACAATCTTTGAGATGGTAAGATTTTATTAATATCTTTATGTATTTTTATCTATTTAATTACTTAATTTTTTTTTTTAGAATTATCAGCAAATAATTAATATTGCTCAAGGCATTAAGTGTGAATATACAAGAATAGATGATATTTAATTTTTGTATGTTAGTAGTAGAATTTGTTTTTGAAAAAGTGATTCATAATTAGTAATATTGGAAAGTTTAAATATTTTAGAGAAACTTAAAAATAACATTTAAATTTAATCTGCACGAAAAACTACTTCTAATTAAAGAGATAAGTTTTTGGTGCAGTGAAAATTTAGAGTTGAAGCTACAAAATTATATAAAATTTAAAAAAAATTCTATCAGTGAGGAATTTTTTTGTTGATCTGTCATATCAATACTAATATAACAAAGAGGTTCTGTGTGCTTGGTTGTTTATTTGTAGGAGGTAATCTTAGTAATTATTCATCTGATCTTCCTGAAATTTTCATGGAAAGTGTTATAGGCTATAATTTTTTTTAATATTTTTAGCAGGCGTGGCACCTCCCATACAAAGTAAATTTGTAATATCATATAAATTGAGTACTATGATAGGGCGAATTTGTGTCAGGTCACCTTTTATTAGTGTTAGTAGCTATGGCGGAAATGGGCGGGCTTGGATAACTGGGCGTGGTACCTCCCATACAATGTATTTGCTCAATATCATATATCTCGAGTACTATGACGGAGACAGCTTTGCAAATTTGTCTGAGTATTCAGACAAAAAATGGGTGCGATCGGACAAAGGGGCGTGGCACCCCCAGACAAAGTAAATATTAAATGTCACATATCAGGAGATTATTGAATAAAGAAAAAAAATTAATAATTTCGACAAATAAACGAATTCATAAACATTTGAAATAGTATAAAAGAAAGAATTTTTTTATAGACGCTTTATTTATTCGCTTTATATTATACTGGAAGACCCCTGCTGCTCCGCAGCATTATATTATATTACATTAATTTTTATAATATAATACCAAAATTTGCCAAAAGAAGTTAACATACAGTAATGCCAAAATATGCCAAGATAAGTTAACGTACAGTAAAAGTAAAGTTGATTATCCACGCATAACTTTCCTCAAACCCAACGAATTTAAACAATTAATAGCTCAAAAGAAGGAGCTTGAACCACTGAGTGTTGACCTATGTCAACAGCCTACGTTAATTAGAACTCTAGTTATAGAGGTTTGAGAGAAGAAAAATATTGAAAAAAATCTTGAATGCAAAGTATATTCAAAAATTCTATTAATATGTAAGACTAGCTGGACCCGGCAAACGTTGTTTTGCCCTCAATGAATTTTTATTTTAGTTAGAATCTGTATATACCTATATAAAATGTGTGACGAAGATCTCCAGATAATAAAATGAGAGCTTCACCAAAAAATCTTTCATTGCCTTTCAAATCTTTTATCAAATCAAATCACAATGTTTGTGAGCCATGGTACATTCATCCCAAATAAAAATACTGCATTTTTGCAGAACTTTTGCCATACCGGAATGTTTTTTGATATTACAGACGGCATTCTCATTTTTTTGTACGTTTAACGGTGATTTGAGTGCTGAATGAGCTGTGCGGCCACCATGCAATAATGTAGCGGCTTTTTCCTTCTTTTTCGTTAGAATATTTATATATAAAAACGTTGGTGAGTTTATTTATTAAAATTTATATAAATTTGACAACTCATTATTTTTCGAACGACAGCGCCATCTACCGGGTCGAATAAAAAAATGTTTCTAACATACATATATGTACATTCTTAGTTTCATTAATATCTCACCATAAATAAGAATATTCGAAATAACTTTACCCAGCGCCACCTATCGGGTCCATTTATACATACAAAAATTTCTTATGACGAAACATACGTTCATTCTGAATTGCAGTCAAATCGCGCTGAAAGTAAAAATTTTTGTTTTTAACTTGACCCCAACGCCAGCTAGAGGGTTAAAACTAAAAAAAAAACACAGAAGAGCTCGGACCGAACCTATGCTGGAAATCCTACCTCGACAGCTCTTATGGTTCCGGAGATCATTCGTTACAATCAAATGCATCAACGTTTTTATATATACGCCACGCCCCTTTGCTCACTAACAACTTTATATATCTAAGGTCTTATTATTTCGCAAAAATATCCTTTTGTGAAAATTTCATGACGATCCTTCCAGTAGTTTAGAAGATATTACGATTTTTTATTTTTCTAAAAAGGGGCGTGGTCCCGCCCACTTTTCTTCTTGTATGTATTTCTATTCATGCTAATACCATATGTACCAAATATGACTGCTGTAGGTAAAAAAATTCCCGTGATATGACTTTTCAAATTTTGGGTTATATGGGCGTGGCACCGCCTCTTTGTCCAATCAAAAATTTATATAGCATATTATTCCTTCCAGAGTCACAGTAACACGCTCTGAAAATTTCAGGAAGATCGGTTCTTTGGTTTGGCCTCCTATAAAGCACAAACAAACACACATTCATTTTTATATATATAGATAGATTGAAAGCAGATTAATTATGATTTAAGGTAAAATGGGGCGAAAAAGGGGGACTTGGTAATAAAAAAATGTATGGCTACCTTACCTGTAGATAAAAAGTGTATAAAACTTTAGATAAATACATATTACAAAAAAATTATTTTGTATAGCAAACATTGTTAGTGGTATAAGTAAAAAAAAAGGGGGCGGTGAAATGGGCGTGGTTCATAGTTATATGGCGACGTTAACAGTATTAAGAGCAATATACTACCAAATAAAAAAATCCGTTGGAAGGAACAAATTTGTACAGAGAAAAAAAAGTTTAAAACTTTCAAACAAAATTTGGCGTGAAAAGGGGCGTGAAAGGGGGCGTGGCGTAAGAAATGTTTATTTCTACCTCGCCTGGAGTATAATGTGTATACAATTTGAAGTAAATCTGTTAAAAACTATATGGGAGCAATTACATAATTTTAAAAAAGTGGGCGTAAAAGTGGGCGTGGTCAAAAAAAAGTACCCTATTAATCATGCCAGAGTCCCAGTTAAATGCTGTGAAAATTTCAGGAAGATCGGTCCAGAGGTTTGGTCTCCTATAAGGTACACACAAACAAACAAACAAATAAACAAACACACATTCAATTTTATATATATAGATATATTTATTATTTCACGGCTATTGCATTACATCTTGCCAGGTAGGGTATTGAATTCAGAAAAATTAGCAAATAGTTAAAATTGCTATGAAAAATAAAAATATTTTTCTCAGAAAAAAGTTTTCTTTTTGTCTTTTCTCTTGTCAAACAAAAGCAAAATATGATCGATTAATGAGAAAGAAAAACGAAAAGTAGTAACTGATCAATACAAGTAAAAAAAATAATAAGGAAAATTGCGTGCAACTGAAACAATACAATCAAAAGGAAACATTTTTAGATATTCGCTCGAATCGATACAAGAAGGCGCCGACAACACACTTTCTCTCTTATTTTCTCTCTATCTCTCTCTCTCTCTCAATAAATTAATTGGTTTACATTAACGAACTATTTAAACGATTCAAATCGGCAATTATCAGCACACGAATAAAACGTAAATTCTTTGTTATTCACAAAAACAACATAATAAAAATTCATTTCGCTTTAAATAGAAACGAACCTTAGAAGGACCGATTTGCACTTGATGTCGTTGAACAGAGAAAAGCATGCAACAATGTGCTAACAAAATGAAAACAACAAAACTAAATTGTGTGGTTTCTTCTACTCGTACTGCATTCTGCATTTGTTTTGTGTTGATGACAACACAGAAATAAATCACAGACACTTGTAACTTAGAGAACTAGAGCGAGCGAGTGAGTGAGTGTGAGAGTGAAGTAAGAATATATTTGCACAGGCAATAATATTTGAGGGTAATCATATTGTAGTTTTTAGTGATAATAAATCAACATCAAGGTTGTCCCCTCTGTAGCTCTACATAATTTTATGATAATAATAAATATCAGTGATAAATTAATTTTGTTTCTCTGAGTGTGTGTGTGTGTGTGTGTAAGTGTGTGTATATGTGTAATAGATTCATTTAAAGAAGTTGTGAAACATTTCTTGTGTTTTTCTTTTTTGCACAAACCCACATGTTGCATTTGTTCGTAATTTTTCTTAAAGAAATTTTCCTTTATTATAAATTTTTTTTTGCCTCATCGATTTTGTAATTTTCTTCTAAATTCTTTATTTATACAAATTTTGTGATATTTATTTTTATTTTTTTGTTTATTTGCTTCTGCCCTAAAACTTTACCATTTATGTCTAATTGATTTTTTTAGCTTTTGTCGATAAATTGAATTTGAAATTCTTTAACATTTTGTTTTTCGTTGCCAATTTAAAAATAAATCTGTGAATAGTTTATCGTTTTATCGGAAGTGATTAATTGAAGGGGGTCTAGCGGTTCTTTTTAGTGGCTGTAAAGTGCTCTAGCTCTTTTTTTATATGTAGATTTTAAATACAATTGTTTTAATATTGTCAAACATTAATGAGTATGAACAAACAATGTGAAACTATTTTTATCAATTGATTAATTGCATTCATCGAAAATGCGTTCAAAATTTTCTGGGTAGGTTCAAATAACTCAATATTGAAGAGGACAATTATCAAAAAAAAACACAAGTACGAGTGTTACATTCGGTTATGTCGAATCTTTGATACCCTCTATTTGGGTTTTACTTAATACTAAATTATTACAACAAAAATATTGATTTTTTAGTATTTCGTAACACAGGTCGCATATTGGCAAAATGATGCCCAATTTAACCCATATTAAATACCAACCTACTCGAAGTAATGAAGTACAATACTATCTGAAGTTTACCTAGGAATATGGTATATTTTGTGAATGTGCGTGATTTCAATAGACAGACGGACAAACGGACGGACGGTCAGATGGACATGGCTATAACAACTCGAGTTGTTATAAGGATAAATAATATTTATACTTTTCGCTAATGGGTTAAAGTAATATGCAAGTATAAGAAATTAGAATATTATAAATAGTTGGTCGATACCTATACTATATTCATTTGACAACTATATTAAATTCAAGAACATTATATTTCTACATAAAATTATTATAACAAAGGCTCCAAAATATCTTTTTGAACGATTAAAGTTCGCAAGATCTTCCAGAGGGAATCGAATAATTCAATTTAAATACCGGAACCATGCCTCTGAATGTCAATTTTTTATTCTAACTATTCGTCTCTGGAATCAGCTTCCTAATGTCATGCAAAATACAAGCAACGCAATAGGGTTTAGAAAATTACTATACCAATACTTTAATTGATTTTATTTCATTTTTTTTAATGTTTTTTAATTGTAATTTATAATATTTTAAATTTAGATTAAGAATTACTGATATTAAATATATAGTGAATAACTTATCTGATTCCATAACTGTAATTTATAAGATACTGTGTCTTGTTGTAATGGAAAATCGCATTTAATAAATAAATACAAATACAACTACAAATACCGGTCATGCGTAATGGCTGGAGCCATTATTGGACATACAAAACCCTACTAGTCATAACTGAAGGAGTAAACTTGACTCGACTTTTTAAATAATAATTTTGATATTTTCATTTTAATTTTCAGAATTGGTCAAAAGTTTCATCAAGAATTCTATCGCTTTGGGTTAGTGCCAGGTAATTTATTTATTTTACAAGGAAAATGGGCAGAATTGTTACACCCTATACCACTATGTGGTTTTGGTATAATGACTTTGTGCTGCTGTTTGTAACTACCAAAAATATTTGACCTAGACCCATCTTTTATTATACCGATCGAATCAGAATCACTAGCTGTTAACTTTAGAGGAAGAGGTATACCAAATGGATTAGCAATATTTGATTTAAAATTTGATTAAAACAATGTTAACTTTTGGACTTGTAATAAATAAAATAAATATAAAAACAATAATTTTTTATTTTTAATTTTCGATTTTATTATATATTTGATAGCAACATTATGTTAATACCCATAATAAATTAGTAAACATGGTGAATACCGCTACTTTCAATTAATATATTACAAGTTGCTTGTTGCTTATGAATTTTACTTGGTGAATATCGCAATAATTTTAATAAATTAAATTTGTTCAAAAAATACTGCTGTTTTGTAATTGGTTAATGTCGCAAAAATTTTAATGTTCAAAAAATGATGACAACATAAAACTATCTTCTATTTAAGTACACACGTTTTACACAAATCAGTAGCTTATACTAACTTCAAAGTAATAAACGTGTGACGTATTTTCAACAAAAATTTCTTCATCTCTTTCACAAAATAAAAAATTCAAAGTTTTAAACGTGTATCATATTTTTCATAAAAATATTAGAGAAAACTAAACTGCGATTGATTGTGAAACTGGAAAAATAAATATAAACCACAAACCGGCTGAAACAAAGGAGTAGAATTAAGGAGAACAAATTGAACCTGGCTTCATCACCAACTGTGACCAGAAATGGAAGACAGCATTTTCCTGGAAAATACCAAAGGAGACGTGTATTGGAAAAGTTGCCCTCAAGGGGATTGGTCTTCCAGGTACCAAGGGATGAGCCAGGTCACAGTTTTTTTATAAAGGGTGATTTTTTAAGAGCTATAGGAAATTTTTCAAAAAAAAAACACATAAAATTCAGAAAAATGCATGAAATCTTTATTTGAATCGATAGTACGGTCCATATAATTTAATGTTTGAAGGTTATTTCATGCAAATGTTGACCGTGACTGCGCCTCAAATGGTCCATCCGCTTAGTCCAATTTTGGCATACTCTTTCCAACATTTCGGCCGGTATCTCACGAATAAATGCTTCAATGTTGTCCCGAATGTGAAGTAAAATGTTCACCGAACTCGCCTCTCAATAAGTCCATTGTTGCGCGTGCTGTGTGGCATGTGGCACCGTCTTGTTGAATCCACATGTCATACAAGTCAAGCTCTTGCATTTTGGGCAAAAAATTTGGATATCATCTCTCGGTAGCGCTCACCATTCACAGTTACGTTACGATTCGCATCATCTTTGAAGAATTACGGTCCAATGATGCCACCAGCCCATAAACCGCACCAAACTGTGACTTTTTCTGGATGCATTGGTAGCTCTTCCAATGCTTCTGGCTGATATTCACTCCAAAATCGACAATTTTGGTTATTTACGTACCCATTGAGCCAAAAATGAGCTTCGTCGCTGAACACAATTTTTCGGTAAAAAAGTAGATCTTCGGCCAACTTTCCCATTCACCAAAAATTCTACGTTGCGGTAGGTCGTTCGGCTTCAATTCTTGCACCAGCTGTATTTTGAAAGGCTTCACACCTAAATCCTTCCGCACAATTTTCCACGTTGTTGAGTAACAGAGGCCCAATTGCTGCGAACGGCGACGAATCGATAATTGATGGTCATCATTAACACTGGCCGATACAGCTGCGATATTTTCTTCAGTTCGCACTCTACGTAAGCGTGTTGGTGGTTTAATGTCCAACAATGTAAATTTGGTGCGAAATTTAGTCACAATAGCCCGAATAGCCGCTTCAGTGGGTCGATTAAACTGACCATAAAATGGAAGAAGCGCGCGATGAACTTTCTTAACAGAGCACGCATTTTGATAATAAAATTCAATAACTTGCAAGCGTTGTTCGTTTGTAAGACGATTCATTGTTAAATTATAGACCAAACTGAAGATGTTTGACAATGAAACAAAACACGAAATGTCGTCAGCAGTTTAAACCAGTGTTGCCAAAAAGATAATAGCTAAAAAGTCACCCTTTACAAACAAAAAGTGGGTTAACATATGCCAGAAGCATTTAGAATTTGGCAGAGAGTGCCTTGATACAACAAAAAAGAAAAGAGAGGATCGCAATTCGAAATAGAGGAAGTGTATCAATACAAATTAAGAAATAAGTAAATATATGAAAAAGAAACTTCATGAATAAGGAGATTCTCATACAGATTTGAAGTGAAGGATTGGAACATTAAAAGAGTGAATATGTAAAAGCAAAAATTTAAATTAAACAGAAGAAAAAGAAACAACATTTTTAAAGATTTGACAACAGAGAAAATTTTAAAAATATATATAAAAAATAAGAAGGATTAAGTTGAAAAAAAAAATAAGTGCATTAGGTTAAGTTTAATACTTTATTGAATTTACATTTATTTGATATAAAAAAAAAATTTTTTAACGAGAAATTTAAACGGCAAATCTGCGAGAGAAACGGCAATCTGAAAAGCGGAAAAATTTAGATTTAAATTGAAAAAAAATAAAATAAAAATAAGAAAAATACTTATCTCCTCACAAACAGCACGGTGGGGATTCACATCAAGGCGGGGGTGGAAGTAAATCTGCGGTGTTGTCAGAGATTATTAAATTTTAGGGAGCTCCTTCAGATTTTTGAGAGGTATGCGGTATCGGAATGTAATAATAAAAAAATTAGATTTGAACCCTGAAAAAAAAAATATAAGACATAACTATTTTGTTTGCGGATTAGAAAAGATTTTGAATTTAAGAAAAGTTGAAAAAAAAAATAAAACCGGGGATTAAAGAAGTAAATGCGTACCAGATTTGCGGGTTAAATGAAAAGGAAAATATATAGAAATTGGATAGAAGTAAAATTGTTAGCATAAAGTAAAAGTATCTTAATATATAAAAACGTTGGTGCGTATGTTGGTACTCTAATAACTGTTGAACCACTAATGCTAGCGACTTCGTATTCATACCATATGTTCCTTTGGATCTCCGATTTGCATAAATTTTTTTTGTACCTGATAGGTGGCGCTGGGGTCGAGATTTTCCCAAAAAATTTATTTACGGTCCAATTTAGCTCAAATTCGCAACATATATTATGTACATAAAACTAAAGTTGCTGACAAAGTTTTTCACCTGTAGGTGGCGCTGGTGTTAAAATATTCAAGAAAACGTATATTTTTTTTCAGTCATATTCATAATATTATTAAATGCAATGTATTTAAAGCACAGAATCTTCTGAATAGCTTTTCGGGTGACACTGTAGTCTGATATTTGATTTTGGATCTGTGGGCGGAGGGGCATGGCGAAATCAAATTTTAGTATTGTACCTAGATATTTGCTAAAATTTTCGAGGGAGTTCGTGCTTTACTTTTGCCCAACACTCGGTATTAAAATTTAGATACAATATAAAATCCAGATGTTTTCTTCGGGCCAGCAACGCGGACCAGACTCAGCTAGTAGAACTATAAATTGTGAAATGTAAATGTAAAAAGAAATGTTGCAAAAAAAAATAAGAAAAAATAAGATATAAAAATAATTAAAATGACGTTAAACTTAAAAAAAATTATTGCATGATAGATTTAAATGTATATGGTGATTTTTGTATAGATTATGGTTGTATAGAGTTAAAATAAGAAGAGTGTAATAAAATTAATAATGATTTTGAAATGAAAATGAACATAAAAGTAATGATGGCTTCATGGAAGAGGGATAAAGGCGATAATGATAAGGTAAGGAAAGGAAAGGGAAAAGTCGAGCGGAAATAGGGGTCGACAAAAAAATAAGCCATGGTTGGATGGGCATATATAGGGGCAATAACATCCGTCTTTGTGTGGTAAGTACTAGTGTTGTGTGTTTAGTTTTTTTTTTAGTTTGTATAGCGTTTTTGTGTACGGAACGCACATGGTGAGATGGTTGGAACCTCCTGAGATGTGAGCCATAGTTATCCGGAATCCTCATCAGGGCCACCGGGCCGTAACAAACGTTATTGACATACATCAATATTGAAACGATAAACAATGTTGAAACGATATTGAAATACATTATTTACTCCAACAATTCTAATAAGCTTGTAGACAAAATGAGTGAATTTCAAGAGCGTGATAGTGGATGGGCTCTAATCGAAATCACACGTCTTGATGTGAATATAAATAAATATACATGCATAGAAGCATCACGATATATATGTTTACCACCACATATTATCAAAAAAGGCCTGTATTAATGTGCAAAATAGTGATGAATATTGTCTAAAGTGAGCCATGACATCAGCATTATATCCTGCCACTGAAAATTCGAATAAAAGTTCTTCATATGGAAATAAAGACATTGAAGATTTGATATCATATTGGAAACCAATATAATGTTAAATCTCTGAAATCTAAATTTACCACTATCTGCCAACAAAATACAAATCTTTGGAGAAAACAGCCCGTCTATAAGCGTTAATGCCTTTGGTTTGGAGGATGGTAATATTGTGGGCCCATATTATTTCACCAAAAAGGAAAACCTACCCACATAAATTTGCTTCTATTGGAGGATGAAGAGAAATTTCATTATGTGTGGATAAAAAAATTCAAGGTATGTAACTCGTTATTTATATTGATTTATAAAATTAAAATATACTAATTAAAATGTTTTATTTTTTTTTATTTAATTATAGACTGATAAAACCTCAACTAACCAAACATCAGCATATGATATACATTTGCAATACATGTCTAATACATTTCGATAATGATGAAACGTTGAATAAACATAAGAGGAATTCAAAAAAAAATGGTAACTACAATGCCAAATGAAGAAAATTATGTATATACTTAATACTAAGAACACTAAAAAGCAAATGGATGTACCTTTTGTAGTTTACGCTGATTTTGAATGTATTTTACAATCAATTAATATTAAAAATTCAACAATTGCTTATAGTTATTATATTAAATGTTCGTATAATTCCAGTCCAGATATATTTAAAATTTATAGTGGTGAAAATTCATCAAAACATTTTTTTTTTAAATTTTAGTTCAAGATATTTTTGAAACTTAAAACAAATATTCAAGTGTAGTAACATCAATGAATTCCTTAACATCTGACCAGCATAAAAGACAAAAACAAAACAAAATTTTTCACATATGTGAAAAATATTTATGAATAGGGAGACTATAGAGGTCCGGCAGAAGGTGATATATGTACAGCAGAAGGTGATATATGTATTATTCCATTAAATAAAGAATTATATATGTATATCCATATTAAAGAGAATTGCGGTAAATGATAAAGATACTATTGAATTCCTTTTTCTAGATTCGTTCCGTTCTATGTCATCAAGTTTAGATCAACTTGCAGGTTTCATATAAGAAGATGAATTAAAAACTGCAAAATCAGTTTGTTTAAATGATGATGAGTTTGATCTGATAAAAACTTATCAACTTCTGATAAAAACTTCAACCCCATTCCCCTTTATCCAATTGATCTGAAGCTTGGCCCATAGTCTTGTTGTGACAATAGATTCATTTTGGGGTGGTCACGCACAGTCACGCATATTCACGCACAGTCACGAAGTGATCTAAATGTCATTTCCTTTAATCCGATCGATCTAAAACTTGGTCAATAAACTTGCTGTGAAAAAAGATTAATTTTGACATTGCCATGCACAGTCACGCATAGTCACGGAGTGATTGAGAACCCATTTCCGCTTACCCGATCGATCTGTAACTTTGTCGACAGACTTGCTGTGAAAAAAGATTAACTTTGACATAGCCACGCACAGTCACGGATAGATTAAAACCTTAACTTCCCTTATCCGATAGATCTGAAACTTTGTCCATACACTTGCTGTGAATAAAAGATTAACTTTGACATAGTCACGCACAGTGTAGTGTGTTTAAGCAGTGTCTATTGCCATGCTCCAGACATGCAATAGAACACCATGCATTCTTAGTGAATCGCACTGCACAGTCATTTAAGACAATTTGCTTACATTGCAAATTGTCATACACATTTAGTCCTCACGCTAGTTTAAGTTTGATTAAGTATATGTATGTGTGTGTGTTATTAATAGGTAGAACTAAGTTTTAATTAAAATAAAAGAGCCAGTTGTCAGAAACCGCTCAGCAAGAGCACAATAAAATAATGTGTTTTAATAAAATATATTATATGGCGATCCTGCCAAATAAGGGCAAAAAGTGCGAGAAAAGAACTTCGTTATAAACTAATGATTATAAAACAAAAAATTAACATTGAAAGGAATGAAAAAATTCTAACAAACCGTAATATTAATAATTTTGCCATCTAATTATTTATAAAATTACAGAAAAGAAAAAAAAATTTAGTGTATTGAGAATGAAAATCGTTAAAAGCAACCATAAAATCTGCACCATTTGCTAAATTTTAAATATAAATTACATGTCATAAATAACATAAAATAACATACAAAACGTAAAAAAAAATTTCTTTTAAATCATTTTAACTTGTTTTTGAAAAATACTAACAAATGCATTTTGTTTTTGATTTAACAAAAATTATATGCGTGTGAATAATTTCTTTGTACTTTGAATCAAGCAAAAGTATTAAATGTCGTTAACATGCAAACTGAACTCGCTTTTTGTCTACGAAAAAAAGTGTTGAATTAATCAGTTAAATGAAATCAGTTGGAACACCACTCTAACATTTTTTCTAAAATGTTCTAAAATATATCCGGTAAAATATTCAAATGCAATGCGGTCAAAGGCATTACTGAGGGATGAAACAGGTGTGGCCAATACACCTGCAACGTCAACAACAACAATAGCAGCATCATCAGCAATAGAACCAGCAGCTTTTTAAATAAATTAAAATCAACAAAAAATATATGTATATGTATAAGATCTTCAAAGAAATTGTAATTCTAATAAACATTAAGTAAAAAAAAACAATTAAATTATTAAATTAAGATAAAAATATAAACAAAATTTAAATACCTACAATATTGTAAATTTAACTATTGAATTATTTCATATAGTGAATATTGAATTTTTTTAAATTTTTATAAATACTAACTTTAAATTCTTATAAATTTTTTTTACCAAATATAATAATTTAAATATAAAACCACAACAATTATTTTTTTTATTCATGTTATAAGAGATAACGCATAAAATTAAAATTTATTAAAAAAAGAGGAAAATTGAATAAAATATAGGAATTGATTTTAAACTCAGTTTAAATTTAATTAAACTGTGAATTTCTTCTGTTAACTAGAAAAGTAATCGTATTTAAATTACTGCAAAAAAAAATAAATTCAAATTTGCAACTATTAAAAATACAAATCTCCAATAAAAGTTTTAATTATTTAATTATTATTTTAAATCAGGAATTTCTACCGAAATTTTTTATTTTATTGTGAACATTAACATTTATTGTGAACATTATATTGAATTGTTCACATATATTTCTAGATATTCTAAATTATTTCGTATAAAAAAATAATAGCTTTCCTTTATTATTATTTTGGAATAAATTTCCCTAGCTTTATTGGTGATTATCGCTTGTAAGAAGTTGAGGCAAAGCCTCAGGAAGTTGAATTGAATAGAATTTTTTTGATAATAATACGGAACCACCATTAGAGATAATGGCACAAACACCGGTGCAATAATTACATTTAGCATCGAAATTGATACCCGATTTCGATGGCAGGGCAGAAAACCTAACAGCTTTTCTAGATGCCGCGAAGTTGCTGAATGTGAAACAACATAACAAAAGTCCCAATGATTATGTTAAGGAGGTGGAAGACCTCACAGTAAAATTAGAAATTGTTTATATATCTGACGGTGTACCACCCCAGATAGCGAAACATATTGGAAATAATAGCAGAAGTATATATGATACGGGTATAAAGGGTAATAGGAATGATATACGTAATAGGAATAAGAGAAGAAATTATAATGTACGTTCGGGAAACGTATAAAGCCCCCAAAATACTCAGTAGAGAGGAAAATATACACTATGAGTCTAAGTCTCTACAGCTATTTGAAGATTAGAACTTCCATTAATAATAATAAATCCACTTTCCTAACAGATACAGGCGTCGACATTTCAGTTGTAAAATACAACCAAGTTCTTAACGAACACATAAATAACGGGAAAAAGACGAATATAAACGGTATTGGACAAGGTCTGATAACTACACTTGGTAAAGTTCATACAGATTTGAAAATCGAGGAACTTCTCATAGCACATGATTTCCATATCGTGGATGATAACTTTACGATTAAGGTAGATGGAATTATTGGAATGGATTTCATTAAAAAGTACAGATGTATAATAGACTATCAAGGTGACAAAGATTACATTATCTTAAGAACCAATGATGTTCCATATGATATAGCTATACCATGATGAACGCCCCGAATATTAATTCTATATCGCTACCAGCTCGGTCTGAAATTATAAGGCCAATAAATTTTGAATCAAATTACGATGAGGTGTTAGTACCACAATAGACACTCCAACATGGTGTATATGTACATCGCCAATACCATAACATCTAAGTCGAAACCACTGGTGAAAATTGTCAATACAACTGACAAAGACCTCACCATTAACAACGTTCAAATAAAAACAGAAAGTCTAAACGACTACAAAATGGTCGAACCTAGCTATAATTCCAACAAAAATAAGGAAAAATTATCAAAAAATTTTCCCCAGTTCGCTCATGCTGAATTGAAAAATTTATGCTCGGAATTTATTGATATATTCGCACTAGAATCTGAGAAAATAACTACTAAAAATTTCTATAAACAAAAACTCAGACTCAAAGATAAGCAGCCTGTCTTTATGAAGAACTATAGAATCCCCGACTCTCATAAAGGAGAGATGAAAAACAAGTCGAAAAGCTAGTAAATGATGATATAGTCGAACCATCAATTTCGGAATGTAATAGTCCAATTTTGTTAGTACCAAAGAAGCCCTTACCGGGTACAAATCAGAAAAGATGGAGATTAGTAGTCGACTATAGGGGAATAAATAAAAAATTAATAGCTGACAAATTCCCGCTACCTCATATGGATGACATTCTAGATCAATTAGGCAGAGCAAAATATTTTTCATGCCTAGATTTAATTACAGGTTTTCATCTAATAGAATTGGAAGAAGAATTCAGACTGCCTTATGGTATAAAAATCGCCCCAAACTCATTCCAACGAATGATGTCATTGGCATTTTCTGGGTAATCACCAACCCAAGCCTTTGTATACATGGATGACTTGGTCGTTATAGGTTGTTCTTCGTTACAGAATCTAAAAGATGTATTTGGCATCTGCATAAAGTACAATCTTAAATTACATCCGGACAAATGTTAATTTTTCTGTCTCGAAGCGACATTCCTAGGTCATAAATGTACTGATAAAGGTATCTTACCAGATAACAGCAAATTTTCAATAATTAAAAACTTTCCTACACCAAAAAGTGTTGTTCGTTGCATTCTGCAGCTACTACAGAAGATTCATCCCGAATTTTGCTGAATCATCACGACACATTACCAGATTGTCTAAAAAGAAGGAGTTCGATCGTGACCTTCATGATAAACGGACGTTTAGCGGAGATCGGTGTTTTTTTTCCTTTTTGCAATCGTTTATTCGATGTGTACTTATTGTTTAACACATAATCTTATTACTTTGCTGTAATATTTAAACAAAAAAAAACAAAAAAAAATAAAAAAAATATTATAACAAGAGAAATAGACTCATATAAAAAAACAAAAAAAAAAAGAAAAACTTTAAACATAAATGAGCGAACATGCTCAAAAATCAATAATCAATAATGACAAAAACAATCAAAATAACGCATCAACACATAATGATGAATATATAGTGAATGTTAGAAAAAGAAAAAATAGCAACCAAACACAAAGTAATACAATGTCTAAACAACAAAAAAACAATTACTATGCAATTCTTGATAATGACAAAGAATGCAATCAAGAATGTTTAGAGCATTTTGTAAAGCATGTACAAAATACAGAAAATCCAACAACTTATAAAAACGTTACAACAAATAACTCTACAAATAAAGAGAATAATATAAATAGTGAAAACGATACAAATAATAATCAAAATAAAAACAAAAAAATACCACCTTTTAATATTTTTGGTGTTGAACCAAATGAACTAATTAATTTTATAAAAAAAGGGTTAAAAATTAATGAATTTAAAATAAAAATTAATGAATGAAATAACAAAAAAATTTCATTGTTTTTGACTTCTATAAATGACTACAATAGAATTAAAGCATACCTTCAAAAAACAAATGTAAAATTTTTTACTTACACTCCAAAAGTCACTAAAACAAAAACTTATTTATTAAAAGGCCTGAGTGCAAATATTGACCCTATCGAGATTTATCAGGAACTATGTAAATTCCAAAACCAAAATTTTAAATTTATTAAAGTAAGTCAATTTAAATCAAAGAAAGCTGAAAACAGTAAATATGACCTGCCAATATATTTGGTTCAAATAACTGGAGAAAGTAAAATAAACGAACTTAAATCAATTAAAGGACTTCTTTATCGCTGTATTAAATGGGAAGCCTTGAGAAAACCTGAAATTACTCAATGCAGGAACTGTCAAGGCTTCTTTCATAGCGCATCAAATTGTTTTTTACCATCTAGATGTGTAAAATGTGAAAAAATTCATGAAATTGGAAAATGTGTTCAGGATGCTGTTCCTGAAAATGAAAGAGAAAAGCTATTTTGTATACTCTGCAAGAAATACGGCCATCCAGCATCTTACAAGGGATGTGAAAAATATAAGGAACTACAACAGAAGCTTCGTGCTAAAAAACAAAATTTGGCTCAAAGGAGAACAATCAAGCCAACATTCGATGTAAACCCAAATATTAGTTATGCTAATACATTGAAAAATAACAATCCCCATAATTTAAATAATACCAATCCAATTCAAATTGCATTAGAACAACTAAACAACTCCATGCAAAATTTATCAAACCAAATAATTAATTTACATAAACATTTACAAATTCAAACATCTAGAATAGATACTATTTATTCGATGTTAGAAGTTTAAACTGTTGCAATGGCTGAAGTAATTAGAAAAAGTATTAACATAATTGCAATTAACGTAAATTCCCTTATAAGTTTAAGTAAGAGATACAATTTATGTAATTTTATAAATAAATATAATCCGTACTTGTTGCTATTAAATGAGACAAAACTGAACGAAAGACATAAAGTTACCTTTAAAGATTATTGCCTAGTACGTAAGGATAGAACGGACGCTAAAAGAGGAGGTGGAACAGCTATTTTAATAAAAAATGGTATAAAATATAATAATTATACTAATAAAACTATTAATACATTCACATATTTAGAAACATGTATAGTAAAAATACCATTGTTAGCCAATAAATTTTTGTTCATAATATCATCTTATTATCCCTCAGGTAATAACAACAGTAATTTTAAAACTGAATTGCTACAACTTTTTCAAACTTTAAATTTGGATAATCCTAACCATTATTACATACTAGCAGGAGACCTAAACTGTAAGCATATGGATTGGGAGAATGCCTCACACAATACGAAAGGGAATATGCTAAAAGAATGGTTGTCATCTCATGAAATTATGTTCAGATGCAGCTTATATGCTTCTGTCACACCTTCTTATCCTCGTTGTGGGTCATACATAGATATATGTATAGCTGAATCTCGTCTAGCTATACAAAAAGAACCCTGGATTATGATAGTGATCACAACGCTTTACAAATCCATATTTTAAATGATGAAAACGATTATGCACTTGCTTTTTTTAAAGAGTTAACTGACTTAAAATTCAATTATAAAAAAACCAATTGGAACAAATTCAAAAACAATATTTTAAATGAGTTAAATAGTAATGAAACAATACCAAATAATAGGAATTTAACTAATTCGGAAATATATTTCTATTTGGGTAGATTAAATAAACTTATAACTAGTTCAATAGAAAAGTCTGTCCCAAAATTTAAAAGCGAAAATTCGGTTGAAAAATTTGCCAACGCAATTATTAAAAAATTGCAATTAGAAAAAAGTAAAACCCTAACAATTATCAAAAAACACAATAGATTGGAACATTTACTGACTCCAGCTGATTTTAATTTTCAGAAAAACAAATTAAAACTCATAAAAAAACTTATAAATGATAATTTTGTTCTAGCAGTTAACACAACCGTTGTTTATTAACATGATAAAAATTCCACAACAAGAAGAAACTTTGCTTAGAAATGCAGGAATTAATCCCGGTGAATTAGAAATAGAGAGTGATAACAATAACTTCATTATAAAAGACCAAGATCAAATTCTTAATACAATAGGGTCCTTTTTAGAACCGATTCACTCTTTCAAAGAAATTGATCCTGATAATAGAATACATATCGAGGTTAATAACTATTTCTCTACATTTTTAGAAACGAAGTCTGAATATGAAAGAAACCAAACAACTTTAATAATATTTAATGAAAATAAAAAGGCCAACGAACTAAACGATACTCTTGAGAATGATTATTTTGTAACAAAAGAATTAATTTTTTATATTTTCAATAATTTAAGAAAGAAAATGTCATCTGGTATGGATAACATCCCCAATATAATTTTAAGAAACATTCCAGAGGTTATAATTCTTGAGTATTGTACTCTGTTCAACAATATGCTTAATAATTCATACTTCCCTCGTGCATGGAAAGAAGCTAAAGTTGTGGTTTTACCAAAGAAAGATAAAGATACTTCCAACCCGAAGAACCTTCGTGCAATAAGTTTATTACCAAACATAAGTAAAGTTTATGAAATATGCATTAACAAAAATATATTAAAATTCTGTGAAAATAAAAATTTAATAAATGACAATCAATTCGGATTTAAATATAAACATTCAACAATCCATGCAATACATTTACTTATCTCAAATATAAATTGGAATATGAATAAATCTTTTTGTACGGGCGCGTGTCTCATAGATTTCGAAAAAGCATTCGATAGTAACTGGATTCCTGGATTAATATATAAACTTTGGAAATATAAGTTTCCGCAATACTTAATAATACTTATATATAATATGTTAAACAACAAATCCTTTTTTGTCAGTAATAATAAACAACTAAGTTCTAAAAATTTTGTTATAGTTAATGGCTTACAACAAGGAACCGTTAACTCACCAATCTTATTTAATTTGTTCATCTATGACCTCCTTAATAAAATAGATAATATAATTGGTTTCGCTGATGACATTATTATTTATCACTCCGATAACAAAATTGAAAAAATTAACGATAAATTACAAAATCATTTTAACTTAGTAGAAATCTATGCAGCTGATTGGAAAATGAAAATTAATATTAATAAATGCGAAACTATATTGTTTCGTCCCCCAGTAGGAAAATGTAATTATAATATTAAAAAAAATTGGAAAAATTTTGGTATAAAATCTAATAGTCATATTGATATTCCAAATAAAGATGTGGTTAAATATCTTGGCATATTTCTAGATAAATTTTTGTACTTTAATAACCATATTAATTTACAGCTAATAAAAGCAAGAAATGCATTTTTCATGTACAAAAAACTATTTTTTTCACGATATATTAATCACGAAGTTAAAGTCATGTTGTACAAATCTTTAATAAGGCCTATCTTAACATATGGTTGCGAAATTTGGTTCAATATTGCACCATCTTATATGGAGAAAATAAGAGCATTTGAAAGGAAATGCCTAAGAGCGTGTACATCACTGTATAAAGACCCTAATAGTGATTTTAAGAAATATATATCAAATACAATACTGTACAAGACAGCGAAGATAAGTAGAATCGATAATTTTATGATTCATTTGATCAGAAATCACATCATTAAAAGCTGTGAATGCAAAGTTAATAATTTAATTAAGGCTCCATATTATGAAAGTGAAGAATATATTTTTAATACATTAGAAAATGGTTATATACCACCAGAAGCGTTCGTATATCTAGATAGGAAAGGTTACATCCAGAACGAACTTGGCATACCTATAATTTTTCACATTTATAGGCGAGCCAATGTTAAAGCAATTCATTCTAATAAACTAACTATTGAAAATCGTAGATTTGATACTAGCGTTTACGTAGATGATAAAAATATGATACCGAACATAAATATTAAAAAATATTGGTGGCTCAATGAATAGCTTCCACTTCTTTTTTTTTTATCCTTTGACAATAGCTTTTATCTTTTTTAAATATAAGAGTAATGATTTTTGGTATTTTTTTCCTTACATTAATTAATCTATATAAAAATTTCACACAAATACTATATACACATTTAAATTGTGTTATTTATTTTCAAAAAACAAAATGTTAATTAATATTTAGTATACTAGAGAGCTCGAATATGGGACTGTGTATAATAATTTATATTTCTACTATTTGTTTATTTATAGTTTAAGATTATGAATTTGAATTAAATAAACGTTAAAAAAAAAAAAAAAAAAAAAAGATTGTCTAAAAAGAATATACCATTCGATTGGACTAAGGAATGTGAAGTTTCTTTTCAATTACTTAAAAGACAACTGCTAAATCCGAGGATACTGCAGTATCCAGACTTTTCCAAAGAATTCTGTATAACGACAAATGCAAGCAAAGATGCTTGTGGAGCTGTTTTAAGCCAAGAATATCAAGGTATTCAATTACCTGTCGCTTACGCATCCAGATCTTTCACAAAGGATGAAATTAATAAATCTGCAATGGAGCAGGAACTTGCTGCAATCCATTGGGCAATACAATATTTTAGACCATACATTTATGGCAAAAAGTTTGTGATGAGAAGCGATCACAAACCATTAACCTACCTGTTTTCTTTAAAAAATCCGTCATCAAAATTAACACGTATGAGGTTAGATTTAGAGGAATACGACTTTGCAGTCGAGTGTATTGGGGGCAAGGAAAATAAAAAGGACAGACAAAATTACGCCGTAGATGCGCTGTAGTGTTTGGAATTTAATGATATAAAGAATATAGAAGTTAATAAAATAATAAGGGTCACAACTAGACTTCAGTCTAGGATAAGTAGGGGAAGACAAAATACGCATCCCGATAAATTGGTTAGTTTGAAGGTATATGAGGCAAAAAATGTCCAAGAGCACCGTAAAATGCCTCAGTTGCATTTTACGAAGGATAAATTAGTTATCCGTAAGGGAAGGAAAAAGCTTTCCGAACTCAGGGTAGATGACATCGTTATTAATGGAAAAGTAGACTTAGGTCACCTCTTTCCAAGGCTTGAAAAAATAGCTGGTAACATGAGTCTATCAACCGTGCGACTATCACTAGATGATAGCCTGCTTAACATCCTAGGAACAGATATTAAATTCCTCAAAGGAAAGGGTAATAGAATCTTGAAAGATTCAAAATTAATAATAGTGCTTATACCAGTATTGAAGAAAATAACTACCAATGATGAAAAGAATAATATTATGAAATAATATCATTATGATCCTATAACCGGAGGACATTCGTGTATAACGCGAACGAAAAAGAAAATGGGCTTTAAATATGTTTGGAAAGGCATGACTAGGGAAATAACTAGATATGTCAAAGAATGTGAAAAATGTCGAATAGACAAACCTACATCTAAGCTAAGGGAACCTTTTGTTGAAACATCAACAACTGCAGAGGCATTCGATATTGTCGCAATTGACATTATCGGGCCCTTAGCAAGGTCTGACTCAAATAGCGAGTATGCAGTTACTGTTACGTGCAATTTAACATTCAGAGCAGAAATACCAAAAATATCGCTAAGGCAATCATGGAAAATTTCTTTATGATATATGGTCCAATGGTTAAAATAGTTACGGACATGGGTCCTGAATATACGAATAAACTTGTACAGGAGCTTTGTTCACTGATGAGAATTGATAAATTGAACTCTACTCCTTTTAATCATGAAGAACTAGGTACTGTTGAGCGGTCTCGCAGGACACTCAACGAATATTTGAGATCATGTGTACCATCTAATGGGTCCCATTGGGATGTGTGGTTGAAATTTTTCGTGTATTGCTACAACACGACACCATCAACTGCTCGTGGATACTGTCCATTTTGTTTACGGTAAAATCCCACCTACCCTGAATTTTATTATGGAAAATAGAGTGGAACCACTATTCAATGTAAATTCCTATAAAAAACAAGTTAAATTTAGACTTCAAATTGCACAACGCAGAGCTGCTGACCTTCTAGAAAATGCCAAGATAAACATTATGAGATATTACACACCATGAATACCCGCTTTGTTCAAATTGTTTATTTTTTAAATTTACTTTTTATTCCAATTTTATAAAATTTTAATACATTTTTTTATTACTTTATTTTAACAAGATTATTATTATGCTGTTTACTATATACAAGAGGAAATATCTTATATTTAAGAAGGGAAAATTATTCTCAAATTAAAGAAAAAGGAAAAAAATTTTATATTTTTTTGAAAATGAAAGAATGATTGGATTTTCTTTTGCACTAATTTAATTCAATGAAGTTAAAAGACATAATTAAGATAAATTTCAAAACGGGAAAGAAAATTAATTAAAATTAAGATTGAATTTAAAAATGAAAATTTTTTATTTCTTTATTTTTTAAGAAAAATTTTAATTTTATTATTTTAAAAAAAAAATCTTATTTTCGATCTTTATCAATTTAATGATTGAGTTTGAAATTGTTCAGGCTCAAGATCAAATGTTTTTACTTTAAATAAAGCAAAAGCATTAGCACATTTGTTTCAAAAATTGATCTATGTATATTCTGCATGACAGGTTATACAGCTGTTTCGGGAAGAGTCACCAACCCTCATCAGTAACCAAAAGCAGTAGATAGTTTGTTTGGTAAAAAGTTAAATTCATATATATTTGCTGAAAACAACCAAATGAGAATTCAAGCAAAAGTTATACTATTTAAGCCTCTTCCAATATAACAAACTAAAAATAGAACAACTTTGAAACAAAAATGATTGTATACGAGTACACATTGCATACTACAATATACATGTTTGTTTTTGTCTTGAAAAAACAAGAAAAACAATTTGTTTTTGCTAAACTTACATTTAGCGTTAACGGCGTGCCCTCCGTATTTTTAATTTTATTATTTTTTATAAAAATAAAAAATCTTATTTTCGATCTTTATCAATTTAATGATTGAGTTTGAAATTGTTCAGGCTCAAGATCAAATGTTTTTACTTTAAATAAAGCAAAAGCATTAGCACATTTGTTTCAAAAATTGATCTATGTATATTCTGCATGACAGGTTATACAGCTGTTTCGGGAAGAGTCACCAACCCTCATCAGTAACCAAAAGCAGTAGATAGTTTGTTTGGTAAAAAGTTAAATTCATATATATTTGCTGAAAACAACCAACTGAGAATTCAAGCAAAAGTTATACTATTTAAGCCTCTTCCAATATAACAAACTAAAAATAGAACAACTTTGAAACAAAAATGATTGTATACGAGTACACATTGCATGCTACAATATACATGTTTGTTTTTGTCTTGAAAAAACAAGAAAAACAATTTGTTTTTGCTAAACTTACATTTAGCGTTAACGGCGTGCCCTCCGTATTTTTAATTTTATTATTTTTTATAAAAATAAAAAATCTTATTTTCGATCTTTATCAATTTAATGATTGAGTTTGAAATTGTTCAGGCTCAAGATAAAATGTTTTTACTTTAAATAAAGCAAAAGCATTAGCACATTTGTTTCAAAAATTGATCTATGTATATTCTGCATGACAGGTTATACAGCTGTTTCCGGAAGAGTCACCAACCCTCATCAGTAACCAAAAGCAGTAGATAGTTTGTTTGGTAAAAAGTTAAATTCATATATATTTGCTGAAAACAACCAAATGAGAATTCAAGCAAAAGTTATACTATTTAAGCCTCTTCCAATATAACAAACTAAAAATAGAACAACTTTGAAACAAAAATGCTTGTATACGAGTACACATTGCATACTACAATATACATTTTGGTTACTGATGAGGGTTGGTGACTCTTCCCGAAACAGCTGTATAACCTGTCATGCAGAATATACATAGATCAATTTTTGAAAAAAATGTGCTAATGCTTTTGCTTTATTTAAAGTAAAAACATTTGATCTTGAGCCTGAACAATTTCAAACTCAATCATTAAATTGATAAAGATCGAAAATAAGATTTTTTATTTTTATAAAAAATAATAAAATTAAAAATACGGAGGGCACGCCGTTAACGCTAAATGTAAGTTTAGCAAAAACAAATTGTTTTTCTTGTTTTTTCAAGACAAAAACAAACATGTATGTATATTGTAGTATGCAATGTGTACTCGTATACAATCATTTTTGTTTCAAAGTTGTTCTATTTTTAGTTTGTTATATTGGAAGAGGCTTAAATAGTATAACTTTTGCTTGAATTCTCATTTGGTTGTTTTCAGCAAATATATATGAATTTAACTTTTTACCAAACAAACTATCTAATGCTTTTGGTTACTGATGAGGGTTGGTGACTCTTCCCGAAACAGCTGTATAACCTGTCATGCAGAATATACATAGATCAATTTTTGAAACAAATGTGCTAATGCTTTTGCTTTATTTAAAGTAAAAACATTTGATCTTGAGCCTGAACAATTTCAAACTCAATCGAAAAATTTTAATTTTTTTTTTAAAAATTTCATTTTTCTATAAATTTTAATACTAATATTTTATATTACAAAATTTTTTTTAATTAATGAATTTTTAAAATTATATAAATTTTAATATTTAAATACTACGCATTCCTTGTTTTGTTTATTAATATAAATATGTTTTTTTATAAAAAAAAAAGAAAACGAAAAAAGGAAATCTTCAAATTTAAAATTTTTTAGAAAAAGGGGAAGGAAAGAAAGTACCCAAATATAATGTGAGAACCAATATATAAAAATTTTAAATATTGTAAAGACTGTGAAATGAAGAATAATCAGGTATTAATTATTCTTTTTGTAAAAAGGGAAGGTGTAGTGTGTTTAAGCAGTGTCTATTGCCATGCTCCAGACATGCAATAGAACACCATGCATTCTTAGTGAATCGCACTGCACAGTCACTTAAGACAATTTGCTTACATTGCAAATTGTCATACTTATTTGGTTCTCACGCTAGTTTAAGTTTGATTAAGTATATGTATGTGTGTGTGTGTTATTTATAGGTAGAATTAAGTTTAAATTAAAATAAAAGAGTCAGTTGTCAGAAACCGCTCAACAAGAGCACAATAAAATAATGTGTTTTAATAAAATATATTATAACAGTCACGGAGAGATTCAAAACTCATATGCATAAGGAAAGAAATTTTTTTAATAAAAACTTTGTTTTATGGGTAAGATTAATCTAACCCATCCGTGATTGTGCGTGACTATTTTAAAATTAATCTTTGGTCACAAGTCCATGAACAAAGTTTCAGATCAATCGGATGAGGGGAAGTGAGGTTTTAACCTCTCCGTGACTGTGCGTGGCTATGCGTGACTGTGCGTAACTATGTCGAAGTTAATATTTCTTTACAGCAAGTATACCGACCAAATTTCAGATTGATTGGATGAAGAAAATCTGTTTTAAATCTCTCCGTGACTGTGCGTGACTATGCGCGACTGTGCGTAACTAATTCGATTTTAATCTTTTTTCACAGCAAGTATATGGACCAAGGTGTGATGGGAAATGACATTTAGATCACTCCGTTACAGTGCGAGGCTACCCCAAAATTAATCTGTAGTCAAATCAATTGGATAAGGGGGAATGGGGTTGCCCCACGACAGACAGACAGACAGAGAGTATGAGCTAAAAGAAACACTACTACCAGCACAGTCTTTCTTTTTTAAACTCTTTCTTTTAACTCATACTCTCTGTCTGTCTGTCTGTCGTGGGTCTTGGGTCGCGCACAGCCACGCATAGTCACGCACAGTCACGGAGTGATCTTAATGTCATTTCCCCTTATCCGATCGATCTAAAACTTGGTCAATACACTTGCTGTGAAAAAAAAGATTAACTTTAACATAGTCACGCACAGTCACTCATAGTCACGCACAGTCACTCATAGTCACGCACAGTCACGGAGAGATTAAAACCTCAACTCCCCCTTATCCGATCGATCTGAAACATTGCCCATACACTTGCTGTGAATAAAAGATTAACTTTGACAGAGTCACGACATAGTCAAGTCGACAGACTTGCTGTGAAAAAAAAATTAACTTTGACGTAGCCACGAACAGTCACGCACAGTCACCGAGAGATCCAAAACTCATATGCATAAGCAAAGAAAGAGTTTTAATGAAAAGTTTGGTCACGCACAGTTACGGATAGTTTAAAACGGATTTCCCCTCATCCAATCAATCTGAAACTTGGTCGATACACTTGCTGTAAAGAAAGATTAACTTCGACATAGTCCCGCACAGTCACGCAAAGTCACGCACAGTCGCAGAGTGATTTAAAACCTATTTCCTCTTCTGTGAAAATTAACTTTGACATAGTGATGCACAGTCAGACATAGCCCCGCACAGTCATGGAGAGATTAAAACCTCACTTCCCCTCATCCGACCGATCTGAAACTTTGTCAATAGACTTGTTGTGACCAAATATTAATAAAATAGTCACGCACAGTCACGGAGGGATTCAAAACTCATATGCATAGGGAAAGAAAAGGTTTTAATTATAACATTGTTTTTATGGGTTAGATTATTTAAAATTTCCGTAAAAACATTTATAATTTAGACCCTTGTCAATATTATACAACATCTGGATTATTATGGGATGCAATGTTGAAATCCACAAAAATAGAATTAGAACTTTTGTTTTCGTCGTATTAGGGGAGGTATTGTTCAATGTAGTAAACGCTATTCAATTGCAAATAATAAATATGTTAGCGATTATGATTTTGCTAAAGAATCAAATTATTATTAGATGTTAGCAATTTATACGGTTACGTCATGTCACAATATCTCCCATATAAAAACTTTGAATGGGTTGAAAACATTGAAGATTTTAATGTTAATGATATAGAAGATGAGTAACCATTAGGCTATATATTAGAAGTAGATTTACAATAGATATCCATCTACATCGCGACCATCACATTGATTTACCATTTTGTGCAGAAAATAAAAAAAATTTAAACCATGAAACAGACCGAATTAATAACAGACTTGAATAATAAAACAAACTATGTGATACACTATAGAAATCTTAAACAATGTATTAAACATGGTCTTATTTTGAAAAAAATTCATGGAATGCTCAAATTTAATCAGTGGGACTGGTTAAAGAAATATATTGATGTAAATAATTAGAACATTAGCAAAAATTCATTTGAACAAAATTTTTTCAAATTATTGAATAATGCGGCATATGGTAAGACTATGAAAAATGTTGATAAAAGAAAAGATGTTAAAATAGTGTGTGCATGGGAAAATGGAGGAAAGAGGTTGGGAGCTAGAGCTCTTATAGCGAAATCCAAGTTTCAGAGTTTGTTGAAAATTGTGACGGTGATCTGTTTTGCGCTTTACTGTAACAAAAGAATTTCTGTTACAAGCAAAATAAGAAAGCAGAAAAAAAAAATATAACCTTGATCTTGAAATTATTTTCAAGTTCAAGTATGTACGGTAAACAACACCTTATATGGTAACATATTAATGGAAAATTTTTGTTATATTTTTGCAAACTGATTAATGGAGCGATTTGTTTGTCTCTTCGTTGTTTATATGAATTCATGATTGTTCATGTATGTATGGGTCAACTACAGCTTGCAATCCTTCTCGTTCTCCCACATGGTTTTCAGCTATTGGTATTAGCTTGCCCCTTCATTCACTCAATAATCTCACTTACTCTCTCTCCTTTTAATATGAGTTGGTATTTTTTTCTTACGAAAAGAGTGAGATTATGAACGAGTGTATGTATATCTATGTGTATTAGGGATAAAGAGATAAAAAGTTACATAATGACATACATAGGCTATTCTATGAGTGGGTGAGCGTAGGTAATAACAAAAAAACAGGTTTATTTTTTTTTTGTTGTGCTGGTGAGAAAAAAAAAGAAAGAATATAATTGATGTTATGAAGATGACGCCAGAATTTAAAATTCATTAAAGTTGGGGAGTTTGAATCGAACGCTCGATACATCTGCACGTCCGTTTGGTGATACGTTATTGTTGTAAAGTCGTGTTGGTTTTTTTTAAAAATTATTGTTATTATTCACCCGTAAAAGAATACCATAATAATGCGTGTTAAATGCGGTTAATGTTTCACTATTTTTGTGTAAAAAATACAATTAATAAAATTATAATAAGCTATGCGTCGGAAAAAAAAAAACTGTAACAAGTAAAATAAAGACTTAACACTAAGCAACAAATCTTAAAAAATAGCAACAAAATTTATGAACAACTAAAGCTGAAACAAAAAAAAAAATTAAAGAAATTAAAACACTTGGAGAAATCTCAAAACTAATATAAACATGTAAAAGGGGAATATATTTAATTTGAAATGCTGAATGACAAGAACAAGAAGGTGAAATGGAATGACAGTAGCTGACCCTAAGATTAAGTTAAGTTTAATAAGTTGGTATGTAGAAGTGATATAAGAGACCCATGAAAATTGTTAATTATTTAAGAGAATATTAACACTGTATTTATTTGACCCCTTTTAGATTAAAGCTAAATTTAAATTAAAAATAAAAAAAAAGGTTTATAAATTTGAACTAAAAACTAGAATTTTCTAAAGGAATAATTTGTCTATATATAAGAATATGGTTAAAACTAAAAATTTTCCTTATTTAAATTAAATTTCAAAATTTAAATTCAAAACTAAATTAAAATCACCAAAATAATAATTTTTATATATTTAAAATTATTGTAAAATTTAAAATTAACCTAAACTTAAAATTATACTAAATTTAAGAATATTTACAAAAGGGTACCATATTTAAAAAGAAAATTTTTTTGGTTAAAGTTAAAATTAAAATATTATTTAATTTAAAATATCATTATTATTCTGTAGTGCTAAAATTCAAATTGAGCTAAAATTAAAATATTATTAAAAGCAAAATTTTTCTAAATTAATTTGCGCTAAATATAAATTGTGCAAAAATAGTGCTAAATTCAAATTGATAAAACTAAAATTTTCCTAAACTTTAAAGATTTTCCTAAATTTAAAAAAAATTTTTCCTAAATTTAAAAATTTTCCCTAAATTAAAAATTTTCCTAAATTTAAATTTTGCTAAACTTAAAAATTTTGTTATAATTAAAATTTTTCCAAAAATTAAAATTGGGCTATAAATAAGAATTTTTCCTAAAATTAAAATATCCCTAAAAATTAAATTTTTGCTAAGATTAAAATTTTGCTAAAAATAAAAATTGGCAAAAAAAAAATTTTAAAATGTTTCTAAAGTTAAAATTTTTGCTAGAATTAATTTAAAAATTAAATAACCTTAAAATGAAGGTCCAATAAAATTTTTATAAACCCAATGTAGAAACCTAATCAAACCAAACTTTTTATTATTTAAGTGGGTTACCTCCAATGGAGATGGAGTCGAGGTAACATGGTAGGGAGGGCATAAGGGGCATAACATCCAGCCCCCAATCGCAAGGTAAGTATGGCCATCCATCCATTTAGCATCCGTGTAAATTGACAGTTTTTTTTAAATCGCACGTGAAAATCTGTAGTGCGGTTTCCCTGGGCCTGAGCAAGACCCCACCCATCCGGCGAGCTAGGCCCCTACGCCAGCACGTGCGACCAGCAAAGGCTCAGGGAAACGGAAGCGGATCTTCCACCAACGCCGCACCATTACAGAAATGGCGCCCAACGTGGGGCCGATAAGTGATAATTTCGATAACCACGTTGCTAACACCAACGTGGGGCTCGAAACAATAGACCGGATTTTTTTTTCTTCTTTTTAATTCATAATTTTTCTAAAAAGGAACTTAATAATTTATTTCAATTTTTTCACATCTGTGCACCGGGAAAGCACATTGTTCCTTAATCCTAATCTTTTTTGTATCCATGTTCTTGAAGTCATACTTGCTGATATTTCTGGAATTTTAATTAAATATGGGTATATCCCTTTTTACATTAACCGAAATGGAAACTTGTTTGACATTTGAGTTCACATTTCAACAATTTTTTTAATTTGATTTTTGTGGTATCCGTTTGCTTTGGTCATTAAAGGTCGTTTTTGGAATACAAGAACTTCGTTCTAGACGAACCGGTTACTTGTCCAAAACGACTTTTTATAGTACCGAAATAGCTGCAAACAATCGAAAAGAAACTTAGAATCACAAGTATAAAATTTTAAAATTTTTAATTTTGATGGATGGTCATACTTACTTACGGATTTTTTTTAAATGATTGGTTTGGTTTTGGATAACTACATTGGGTTGACAATTTATTGAAATTTTTTTGAAAATATATTGAAAAGTATATTGAAAATTTTGTTTGAAATTTTTTTTGAAATCTTTTTAAAATTTTTATAGTGAAAATTATATTTTGAAAACTATAGTGAAAAGCTATATTGAAAATTAAAATATTGAAAATTTATATTGAAATACTATATTGAATTATATTAAATTTATATTGAAAATTATATATTAAAAATTTACTAACAATTTATTGAATTATAACTCTATTGAAAAGGATATCGAAATTTTTAGAATTTTTTGACATTAAGAATGGTATTCTGAACTTTAATTTTGAAATTTTTTTATTAAATTTAAGAGAACTTAAATTGAAACTTTTGATAATTTTTTAAAAATTTAAGTCTGCTTTGAACTTAAATTGAAAATTTAATTCTTGAATAATGTTGCGTGGGTTCGATTAAAACTCCAACTTTTGATCAATTTTAACTAACTTTTGTAATCTTTGAACTCAAATTTTTCGTAAATTTAAATTAACGTAAATTATAAAATTTTTCGGAATTCATAAAATTCACATTTGTGGGCCGTACAACCTTTGTTCACTTAGAACTAAAATTTTAATCAATTTTGCTTAAATATTTCCCATTAACTTCTTTTGAACTTTACCTAGCTCAGCCCAACTCAACGTTAACCTGCTCATTTTTTTTACAGCCTATATTTGTTCAATGAGAACACATTGAATTTCATTTATATTATTAAATTGTGTAACATCTCATTACCTTTGCAATCATTGTCGTTATACCAACACTCATTTCATTCATTCATTATATTGTCCGAATATATATTCGTTTAAAATTTTTATATTTAGTCCGACATCATGGCGGTACGACATAGTCCAGGAAGTTTAGCTTCGGCTCTGGCTGAGAACGTTTGTTTGATATGCCAAGAAAGTTACAATCATACCAGTAACTTAGTTTCTACCAGGTGTAGGCACATCTTTCACCAAGAGTGCATGTTTAATTTTCTAAACGTTTCCACTTGTTGTCCGCAATGTAACAAAACAGTCACTAAAAATAGTTTGTTAAAACATTCCGTCCGAGTTAATAATGAAAGTTTACCAGTTAATACTGGAACGATTCCGAAATCCGCGGAAAGAATTTTATCCAGCAGAAAGGAAAGAAATTCAGAGTTCAATGCTAACCGAAATATTTCCCCAGGTCAGACTAGTGGCGAAGGAAGAGAGAGTTTAGAGGATCGTATTAGATCCAAAATAGAAAATAGTTTCCAAGGCGAAATAAATAAGCTTCACGCCGTAGTGGAAAGATTGTCCCAGCAATTCTCAAGTGTAAACCTTAGTGCGAATAGAGAGCCTGAATGGCCCAGAGAGATCTTTCCGAATGCGTCCGTCCCTCGAAATTTTTCAGCACCGTCTTTTCATCAGGTTGCCCATGAACCTACTTTTGTCCCTCCGCGTAATATTAGGCCTCCTTCAACTCACCCGTCTGTACCAGCAAGTCGTGAGAGAGCTTCTTTATCGTCTGTTGCTCTTAATAATAGCGGCAAAATTGCAAGTCTGATAAATAGTTGGAACTTAACTTTTAATGGAAACACCACCGGGTTACCAGTAGAAAAGTTCATTTATATGGTAAATTCGTTAACACAAGATAGTCTAGCGGGAGATTTTAGATTATTAGGCGACCATTGTCACATTTTGTTTACGTCCAAAGCTAAAGAATGGTATTGGCGATATCGCAGCACCGTCGATAGAATCGAATGGGAAGATTTGTGCAGAGCCCTTAAAGCGCATTTTAGCGATCATTTATCTGATTTAGATATCAGAGAAATGATCAGAGACCGAAAGCAAAATGCTAACGAAAGCTTTGACGATTTTCACCATGCCATTCTGCAGCTTTGCGATCGTCTACGATATCCCCTGGGCGAGCCTGAATTGACTGAAATTTTGAGAAGAAATTTAAGACCTCATTTGAGGAGAGAATTGTTCTACCTCCAAATTGACAATGTCTCTCATTTACGCCATTTAGTTTTGAGAAGAGAGGCACTGAGTTTTGAACTTGACAGAGCCCCGAAGAACTTTCGAAGACAGGTCAATGAAATTGACATTGAGGATGAATTTTTCGATGAAGACCCAGCTGAAGAAGTTTGCGAGGTTCGAAAACCAAAAGAAGACCCGGCCCGAAGACAAAATAATATCTGCTGGAACTGCCGAAAGGAAGGCCACAGATATACGGACTGTTTCGAAGACAGAACCATATTTTGTTATGGATGTGGTACCGTAGGTGTCTACAGACCCCAATGCGAAACGTGTCAGGGAAACTTCCAGGCGAGCGCCAGCAACAACACCAGCTTCCGCTCGAGAATGAATTAAGTTCCCCTTCAAGCGAAAACACCATTGAAAACGTTATCCACCCCACAGAAATTTTAAAGACCAGCTCTGACGGTAGCACACAAACCGATTCCACCAATTTTACCAATTTTACAATTTTGAAAAATGACAAGGAAAAGTCTAAACCAATTTTATTTCCCATCAAGCCATACCATGAGAGAGTTAGATTATATGAGTTAGCTAGAAAACGAATTTTCTGCGAATCGATTAACACCCCAGCGAAATTTAATACGCAAATTCCTAAAGTAAAAAGAAATACTCTACGAATTAGAATTTTTTATAAAATGTTAAAATTAAACAAGTTTAAAGTCCGAAGTTGCATTGAAGCTATTGAGAAGTCAAAATCTGACATAAGACCCTATATCCAAATTGATATCTTTGGAATGAAATTATTAGGCCTTTTAGATTCAGGCGCCTCTTTATCTTGCATAAGTGGTTCCGCTGCCAAAACTTTTCTTGGTAAAAATTTACCTTTTAAAACATTTTCTAATTCCGTAGAAGCAGCTGGCGGTCAGCAATATAAAATTTTAGGTTTCGTAGAAACAAATATAACTTATCGAAATATAACCAAACTAGTTCGTTTGTATATAATACCCGACTTAACTCATGATGTATACTTAGGTATCGATTTTTGGCACGCCTTTGGACTTATGTCTATGATTTTTGGGAACAGCCCGTTAAAAATAGAAGAGCTTAATCAAGTTTGCAAAGAAAATATTGTAACCAATGACCAAAGAAAAAGGCTAGATCACGTCATAACTAATTTCCAGATTTTGACAAAGAAGGTTTAGGTAAGACCACCATTATTGAACATTCGATTGAAATAGAGCCAGGAGTCAAACCCATCAAGCAGAGGTATTTTTCTGTTTCTCCAGCCGTAGAAAAGAAAATACATGACGAAGTTGATCGCATGTTAGAGCTGGGAGTGATAGAAAAAGCCCCTCCTACTTGTTCTTGGAGCAGTCTTGTAGCTTGCGTCCAGAGAGAAGGAAAGTTTAGACTTTGTCTTGACTCTCGAAAATTAAATAGTGTTACTATTCGCGACGCTTACCCTCAACCTAAAATCAACGGAATTTTATCAAGATTACCTAAAGCTGAATTTATTTCATCTTTAGATTTAAAACATGCTTTTTGGCAAGTTAGTTTAGAAGAAAATTCTCGCGACAAGACAGCTTTTACTGTTCCTAATCGACCCTTATATCGATTTAAAGTGATGCCTTTTGGTTTAACCAATGCACCCCAGACTCTTTGCCGATTAATGGATGTTATTATTCCACCGCATCTTAAAAATCGAGTCTTCGTTTATTTAGACGATTTGCTCTAAGTAAGCGATGATTTCGAAGAACATATTTCTTTATTGCTCGAAGTAGCACAATTAATTCGCAAAGCCGGTCTGACGTTAAATATTGCAAAATGCAAATGGTGCATGAAGGAAGTCCGATATTTAGGTTATATAATTGGTTCTGGGTGTATAAAACCTGATCCCAGTAAAGTTTCCGCGATTAAAGGGTTAACTGAACCAAAAACAGCCAAAGAGGTTCGCCAATTTTTAGGTCTTGTAGGTTGGTACAGACGATTTTTGGAAAATTTTGCATCCCTAACTAGTCCGTTAACTGACCTTACAAAAAAATGTAAAACGTTTGTCTGGAACCCTGAAGCGCAAAAGTCCTTTGATTTAATCAAAGAAAAATTAACCTCTGCTCCGTTATTAATAACACCGAATTTCGAACGACCTTTCATTATTTCTTGTGATGCTTGCAAAACAGGAGTCGGTGGAGTTTTGGCTCAAGAAGATGAAAATGGTGTCGAAAGGCCCATTGCATTTTTCTCGCGTAAATTAAATAGAGCCCAACAGAACTACTCTATCACCGAACTCGAATGCCTTGCTGCAGTTTTAAGCATAGAAAAATTTAGAGAGTATGTAGAAGGTCACGAATTTTGTGTCATTACGGACCACGCTTCATTAAAATGGTTAATGCGTCAACCAGACCTAAATGGCCGGCTAGCTCGTTGGTCTATGAAACTGCAAGGTTTCAACTTTTCAATTTTACACCGTAAGGGAAGTGAACATATTGTTCCCGATGCATTATCGAGGTTACCAACCGAAAATGAAAACCCCCTAAATTGTGAAAACATTGACAGCTTAGATTCGTTAGAACCCGAGATAGATTTATCTTCTCCACATTTTTCATCTGGACAATATGCTAAATTGATCGAGGAGGTCGAAAACAATAAAAATCGTTTGCCCGATTTAAAGGTCGTAGATGGTTTCATCTACAAACGCGTAGAGTTTTCACGCGATGCATTTTCAGAGGCTCGATCATGGAAGTTGTGGGTTCCACAGGAACTTACCTCTTGTGTGATCGAACGCGCTCATAATCCACCCATGTTTGCACATGGAGGTGTGGGAAAAACCCTCGAACGATTGAGGAGAAATTTTTATTGGTATCGGTAATTGATTTTCTTGAGAAATATGTCTTTCATTTATTCGGCGTGCCGGAAGTCGTTATTACAGACAACGGTTCTCAATTTAGATCGTCACTTTTTAAAAGCTTTTTAACTAAATACGGCGTACAACATATTTTCACCGCCGTTTATTCACCCCAATCTAACAATTCTGAACGTGTCAACCGATCCATTATAGCTGGAATACGATCATATCTAGGAAAAGACCAGCGTATGTGGGATATGAATTTAAGCCAAATAGGCGTAGCCTTGAGAAGTTCGTATCATAGCTCTGTAGGCTTTTCCCCTTACTATGTTCTTTTTGGACAACAAATGTTCACTCACGGTCAATCCTATGAGGTTTCAAAAAATTTAGATATGTTAGAAGAAGGGTTAGATGTGGTGGAAAATACGGACAAATTACATTTTATTAGGCAGAAGGTTCGCGAAAATTTAGAAAAGGCTTACGAAGTGAAACAAAGAACCTATGACTTGAGAACTAGGGCGATAAATTTTTCAGAAGGTGAAGTTGTTTACCGACGAAATTTTTCGCAGAGCAATAAAGCTGCTGCATATAATTCTAAACTTGCCCCTAAATTTTTGAAGGCCAAAATTTTAAAGAAAATTGGTTATTGTAATTATAAATTGGTGGATTTAGCCGGAAAAGACCTTGGCATGTATCACGCGAAAGATTTGCAAAAAGCCAATGCGTAAATACCCTACATATCCGTTTTCAGTTGATTTTTCCTTTCATGGAAATCAAAACCATCTGTTTTGTGACGGTGATCTGTTTTGCGCTTTACTGTAACAAAAGAATTTCTGTTACAAGCAAAATAAGAAAGCAGAAAAAAAAATATAACCTTGATCTTGAAATTATTTTCAAGTTCAAGTATGTGCGGTAAACAACACCTTATATGGTAACATATTAATGGAAAATTTTTGTTCTATTTTTGCAAACTGATTAATGGAGCGATTTGTTTGTCTCTTCGTTGTTTATATGAATTCATGATTGTTCATGTATGTATGGGTCAACTACAGCTTGCAATCCTTCTCGTTCTCCCACTTGGTTTTCAGCTATTGGTATTAGCTTGCCCCTTCATTCACTCAATAATCTCACTTACTCTCTCTCCTTTTAATATGAGTTGGTATTTTTTTCCTACGAAAAGAGTGAGATTATGAACGAGTGTATGTATATCTATGTGTATTAGGGATAAAGAGATAAAAAGTTACATAATGACATACATAGGCTATTCTATGAGTGGGTGAGCGTAGGTAATAAAAAAAAAAACAGGTTTATTTTTTTTTTGGTTGTGCTGGTGAGAAAAAAAAAGAAAGAATATAATTGGTGTTATGAAGATGACGCCAGAATTTAAAATTCATTAAAGTTGGGGAGTTTGAATCGAACGCTCGATACATCTGCACGTCCGTTCGGTGATACGTTATTGTTGTAAAGTCGTGTTGGTTTTTTTTTTTAAATTATTGTTATTATTCACCCATAAAAGAATAACATAATAATGCGTGTTAAATGCGGTTAATGTTTCACTATTTTTGTGTAAAAAATACAATTAATAAAATTATAATAAGCTATGCGTCGGAAAAAAAAAACTGTAACAAGTAAAATAAAGACTTAACACTAAGCAACAAATCTTAAAAAATAGCAACAAAATTTATGAACAACTAAAGCTGAAACAAAAAAAAAAAAAAATTAAAGAAATTAAAACACTTGGAGAAATCTCAAAACTAATATAAACATGTAAAAGGGGAATATATTTAATTTGAAATGCTGAACGACAAGAACAAGAAGGTGAAATGGAATGACAGTAGCTGACCCTAAGATTAAGTTAAGTTTAATGAGTTGGTATGTAGAAGTGATATAAGAGACCCATGAAAATTGTTAATTATTTAAGAGAATATTAACACTGTATTTATTTGACCCCTTTTAGATTAAAGCTAAATTTAAATTAAAAATAAAAAAAAAGGTTTATAAATTTGAACTAAAAACTAGAATTTTATAAAGGAATAATTTGTCTATATATAAGAATATGGTTAAAACTAAAAATTTTTCATATTTAAATTAAATTTCAAAATTTAAATTCAAAACTAAATTAAAATCACCAAAATAATAATTTTTATATATTTAAAATTACTGTAAAATTTAAAATTAACCTAAACTTAAAATTATACTAAATTTAAGAATATTTACAAAAGGGTACCATATTTAAAAAGAAAATTTTTTTGGTTAAAGTTAAAATTAAAATATTATTTCATTTAAAATATCATTATTATTCTGTAGTGCTAAAATTCAAATTGAGCTAAAATTAAAATATTATTAAAAGCAAAATTTTTCTAAATTAATTTGCGCTAAATATAAATTGTGCAAAAATAGTGCTAAATTCAAATTGATAAAACTAAAATTTTCCTAAACTTTAAAAATTTTCCTAAAATTAAAAAAAATTTTTCCTAAATTTAAAAATTTTCCCTAAATTTAAAATTTTCCTAAATTTAAATTTTGCTAAACTTAAAAATTTTGTTATGATTAAAATTTTTCCAAAAATTAAAATTGGGCTATAAATAAGAATTTTTCCTAAAATTAAAATATCCCTAAAAATTAAATTTTTGCTAAGATTAAAATTTTGCTAAAAATAAAAATTGGCAAAAAAAAATTTTAAAATGTTTCTAAAGTTAAAATTTTTGCTAGAATTAATTTAAAAATTAAATAACCTTAAAATGAAGGTCCAATAAAATTTTTATAAACCCAATGTAGAAACCTAATCAAACCAAACTTTTTATTATTTAAGTGGGTTACCTCCAATGGAGATGGAGTCGAGGTAACATGGTAGGGAGGGCATAAGGTGCATAACATCCAGTCCCAAATCCCAAGGTAAGTATGGCCATCCATCCATTTAGCATCCGTGTAAATTGACAGTTTTTTTTTAAATCGCACGTGAAAATCTGTAGTGCGGTTTCCCTGGGCCTGAGCAAGACCCCACCCATCCGGCGAGCTAGGCCCCTACGCCAGCACGTGCGACCAGCAAAGGCTCAGGGAAACGGAAGCGGATCTTCCACCAACGCCGCACCATTACAAAATTCATGACGAAATGATTGCCATTGAAATGAGTAGAGTGCGAACTGAATATAATAAACATATTTATATTTGTTTTTCAGTTTTACAAATTTCAAAATGGAAAATGTATTATTTTCATTATGAATATATGAAAACTAAATATCAGGCAAACGTTAATATAAATTATATGGATACTGATTCTTTTATTTTTGATATAAAAAGAAATGTTTTATATGATAATATTCGAAATGGAATCAGTTCGCATTTCGATACATCTTCATATCCGAAAGACAATGTTTTTGAATTTCCGTTGTTAAATATAAAAGTTTTAGGTAAGACGAAAGATGAATGCAATTTCAAATTACTTAAGGAATTCATTGGTTTAGCAAAAATATATTCAATAAAAATAGATACGGAAGAAAAAATGTGTAACCTTAGAAAATATTTGTTCGAAACAAATTGTGTTATGATTCAATGTATGTATTTAGATCTAAGGTAAATCAAATATATACTCAACAATCTAGCAAATTAGCAATAAGTTATTTAGATGATAAGAGATATATTAGAGACAATTGTGTTAATACATATGATTAAAAAAAAAAAAAAATCTAATATATAAAATTCTCGTGTCACGGTGTTTGTGATAAAACTCCTCTGAATCGGCTTGACCGATTTATGTAAAATTTTGTATATATGTTTGGTAGGTATGCGAATAGGTCCTAAGGTATATTTCGTATCGCTAGGTAATTAGGCCGTGGCACCTCCCATACAAATTTAATTTTAAATATCATATACATTGAATACTGTGACGAGGAGAGCTTTGAAAATTTGTATGCATGCATGTACATATGTATGCATGGCACCTCACATACCAAAAAAAAATATTCAATGTCATATATCTCGCGTACTGTTAAATTACCGCGACTGCACCATTTAATAAAGCTCGCAAAATATAAGATTATTAATTATATTTATTTAAAGTATAAAAAGAAGTATGGTTAAATTAAAAGCAAACGTTTAACATCAATTCAGTACAAGCAAGTAAGTACTAGTTCAAGAAAAAAATAGGGTTGCCAACTTGGCATATTAAAAGTACACTGCAAGAAAAACATTGATAGCTAACATTCGGCCATCCTTCAAGCAGGATCGACCTCGATCTAGTTACGGCTCATAGTCGTCTAGATATCTAGGTGTTCGTCTATTTCGTGTTGGTCTACGAGGTTCCAAAATTTCCTCTTCAGACGCTTCTGCATCATCAATGGGATCAGGAGGAGCTACTATTCGTTTCATATCTTCGGCTGCGACCACACCTTCATAGAATCGTTGTGTACGTTGGATGTCTGGGAAATCGGCAACACGGTAACGATCATTAGGTAAAACTTCGGTTACCATATACGGACCCTTATACAGAGGTAAAAGTTTTGTAGACTCTCCAGTACCGCCAGGATCACGTCGTATCATAACAGAGTCACCAGGCATATAAGTTTGAGCTTCGCATCTTCTCTTGTTGAATTGTAATCTCTGTTTATCTTGATCATCTCTAATACGTTCGATCACTTTATGACGCAATTCATTTATATCGTCTTCATTTTCATTATGTGGTATAACATAATCTAATTGATTTGGTATCAGTCTTCTCGGTTCATAATTAAAAAGCAATTTAAAAGGTGTCGTTTTCAATATGCTATGCACAGTGTTATTAACACTCCATTGTACGAGACCAATATGTTGATCCCAATCACTACCATTTGGTTTTCGGCACAAAGTTGATAACATAGGAGTTATGGTTCGATTCAATCGTTCACATTGACCATTGGCTCTCGGTGTCGCGGTTGCATTTAAAACATGAACAATATTTTTCTCCTTACACATCTTCTCGAATGGTGAACCAGTAAAAGCTGTGCCTCTATCCGTAATAATACGATTTGGCATTCCAAACAAGGCCACCACATCTGTAAACGCTCGAACTGTTGTTTCGCTCTTCACATTGCGCATAGGCTTTAAAATACAAAATTTTGTGAACCCGTCTATTATCACCAGAATATACAGATTGCCATATTTGCCTCTCACAAATGGACCCAAATAATCAGCATGCAGTGTATGAAAAGGTATACCAATTTTATCAATTGGATGCAAAAATCCTTGTTTTCTGCCGGCAGGTTGTCTGTGATACAAACACTCAAAGCACGCACCGACAAATCGTTTGACATAATTTCTGAGTCTGGGGAACCAATATTTCTCCTTAATCTTGGAAACAGCTTTGTCAACACTTACATGTCCCAATTCATCATGACATGTCTGAACGATTTTATATCTGGCACTGTCAGGGATATACAAGTAAACTTTATCATTCTCCACCTTATATACTCGACCATTCACAATTTTGAATTCGCCTTGGATACGTAAGTCATCTTTAGTCAATTCATTTTGTTTCTGAAGAACTTCAATGATATTTTGTATTTTCGGGTCGCTTTGTTGTAAAAGTGTCACCCAATCCGTTGTGTCCAAACTTGAGTAGAGAACACTAACATCAGCCACCGTTGGAGTATTTTCTGGCAATCCGGTTGGATTACGGCTCAGAGCATCGGCATGTCTATTTTCGGTACCAGGGGTATGTTGTATTTCGAAATCGTACTCTGACAGTTTCAACCACCACCGTCCAATTCTTGGTAAAATATCTTTTTTCGACATAGAACTTCTGACAGCCTTACAATCAGTCTTAACAACAAACGGGATTCCAATTAAGTATACTCGAAAACGTTCCAGCACCCAAACAACGGCTAATGCTTCCAATTCAGTTGAATGATAACGTGATTCTTCTTTAGTAGTCTGTCGACTTGCGTACGCAATGGGATGAAACTTACCATCTGTTTGTTTTTGAACAATAACACCGGCTAAACCATCTTTACACGCATCCGTGTGAACTTCAGTTTCTGCGTCTTTACAATAAATACTTAAAACAGGTTTCTCCGTCAAACATTTCTTCAAATTAACAAAAGCATTTTCTTCTTCATCGCCCCATCTCCAAACGACTTCATTTTTCGTTAATCGGGTTAAAGGCCTTGCCAAAGTTGCGTAGTCTTTGATAAAATTACGAAAATAACTGGTTAAACCAATGAACTGACGAATTTCGTGGACTGTAGTAGGGCGTTTAAAATCAATAACAGCATTTAATTTCAGTTGACTTGGAGTAATAACTCCGTTACAAATTTCATAATCCAAATACTCTATACTGGTCATCAAAAATTTGCACTTACGTATATTCAGTTTTAAATCGGCTCGTCTTAAGGCATCTAAAACAATTTTCAGATTTTCAATGCATTCATCAACAGTTGGCGATGGTATAAGGATATCATCAAAATATCCCATTGCGATCGTAAAACGTAAATTGCCCAATGCTGAATTAACAAGTTTCTGAAATACGGCAGGACCATTCGATACCCCGAAAGGCATCCTCAAGAACTCATAATGCCCGTCCGGCGTTACAAAAGCGGTTACATGTCGAGAATCCTCCGCTACTTTTACTTGATAGTAACCACTTCGCATATCAAGCACATTAAAATACTTCATGCCATGAAGTCTGTTGATCTGATCAGCTATGATCGGCAATGGATACTTAATTTTTCTGGTTACTCGATTTAAAGCTCTGTAGTCTATGCATATTCTCTTATCACCAGTCTTCTTTCGAACAATAAGTATGGGACTAGCATAATCAGAATCCGATTCAACTATAATACCAGCATTCTTTAAATGTGTCATTTCATCTCGTACAAAAGCTCTTTCAGACTCGCTTAATCGGTATGGTTTATACGTTATAGGGGGTATCATCTAAAATATCAATAGCAAATTCGGTATTCGCTCCACATCCGAGCTCATTAATATTCAAAGCAAAACAGTCTCTATATTGTTGTACAATATCCAATAATTTCGTTTTATAATCAACAGGTATATCTGGGTCTACCACTATTAAATCGCTAAACAGCTCATCGTCACCATCAGATGTATTATTCACTACTGTTTCATCATAAATACATAACTCACCCTTAGTAACACGTTCACCTTCATTGAAGGCTATGTCAGTAATAGAAACGTTCAAAACAGGCACAGCAAAACCATCAGCATTACCATTAATGACACAAGCTGGAATAATACAGCCACCTCTGTTAGTAGTTGAATTTATAAAAACGTCCTGGCATTCATTTATAGTTTCACCAGTTAACACTGAAACAAAACCAACATGATTCGGGGGTAAAACTGTAGCCTCTTTAAATCGTTTTCAGGCAAATCAACATGTTCAAATATTCGTAAATAATCTCCTCTTTTGTAATATACAACGTGTGGCTGCTCAGTGAATGGTTGTCCAATCAACAATGGTATATCAAGCGTATTGTCCGTCATAACATATGTATACGGCAACATTAGCAACAGCTTGATCGACCTTTAATACCGCATCATAACACACTGACTTCCAAAATCAACATATGATTTAACCGTTTTACCATTAACTACAGCGTCAAAAAAATATTTTTGATCCAAACAAATTTTACCATCTTGATTTTTTGCAATGGCACAGTTATTCGATGAAACGCTTGGCTGGTTCTTCTTCTTATCGCCAAGTTTATTTTCCGAAGGACAATTTTTCTTAACGTGTCCAGGTTTCTTACATTTTAAACATACCACAGGTGACGTACAATTTTGTCTGAAGTGCCCCTTTAAATTACAACGATAACAAGTCACATCAGCAATATCCTTCTTTTCTTTTGGAATTGGTTCCTTATTGATATTCTCCTGCTTTACGGACTTTGCGTTGAAAGCACCACGATCTCTTTGGTTATTAACCTGTGCACCCATCGTTTTATAAAATTCACGAATATCCACCAGCAACGCATTTGAGTCGATGTTGGTCTTACAAAGTAAAAACGTTTTCAACTCCCGGTCGTATAACCCTTGAAGTATTTCTGTTTTAGTTTCAGAAAATGACAATTTCAACTTTTCACAGAGTCTCTTCTTCTTAAAATAGTAATCAAAGACATCTTCATTTTTCGCTTGTCTATAATTCAGAAGAGCCGACCACTGTTCCGCCATACCAACCGTTCCTATAAAGGTACTGGTGAACTCAATTTCAAATTCATCCCAAGTTTTTATTTTCAATGAATGGAACCAATCAGATGCGCCATCAATCAGATTAGAGCGAACCAGTTCAAGGCGAAGTGAGTCTGACCATTTATGCAAATCGCCCATCCCCTTAATCGAATCGATCCACTCATTTGCATCACACTCTGATGACTTCCCATTAAACTTTTTTATAGAATTGTGCAATTCTGGCACAACATTAAAGTTTGTACCCACATTACCAGATGCGCCAGCATTATTAAGCGTTAGTGCTCGAATCAGTTCTGCATTTTGGTCCAAAAGACGATTCAATATGTCATTGGATACATGCTGCTGATTTCCAGCAAAACCTTGTTCATCATCACTCATTGTTGCCCTTTTCAAGAAATTTTCCGCTTGATGAAAAACAATAGCCAATAAAAAACCCGCCTTCTTTACAGCAACAAAGAAAAACCAAAAGCCGCCTACTGCCAAACGTATATCAGCTACAACAAAAACCCAAGCCGCCTACTGCAACACGTACATGAACTGCAACAAAAACCGCCTACCGCAGCTTTCAACAACAACAGCAACAACTTGGCGTCTCCTCACAGCAAATACCACAGCAATAGTTCGTATTAAGAAAAATTCTATTTTTTCTTTTCGCACGTGAATATCTTTATTCCACTTCTGATTGTTAAATTACCGCGACTGCACCATTTAATAAAGCTCGCAAAATATAAGATTATTAATTATATTTATTTAAAGTATAAAAAGAAGTATGGTTAAATTAAAAGCAAACGTTTAACATCAATTCAGTACAAGCAAGTAAGTACTAGTTCAAGAAAAAAATAGGGTTGCCAACTTGGCATATTAAAAGTACACTGCAAGAAAAACAATGATAGCTAACAGTACTATGACAGCCACACCTTTGCACAGTTGTCTGAGGTTATCGATTATTAGTATGAGTAATCGAACAAAAAATGGGTGGGATCGGCCCAATGGGCGTGGCACCTCCTATACGAAGCGAATTTTTAATATCATATATTTAGAGTACTATGACAACCACACCTTTGCACATTTGCCTGAGGTTATCCATTACTAATGTGAGTGGTCGGAATAGAAATGGGTGGGATCGCGCCAGTGGGCGTGATTATTCATTATTAATGTGAGTAGTTGGACAAGAAACGGGTGGGATCGGACCAGTGGGCGTGACACCTCCCATACGAAGTGAATTTTTAATATCATATATATTGAGTACCATGACAGGGGGAGCTTTGTAAATTTATGTTATGTCACCTATTATTGATTTTAGCAGCTATGCCGAAAATGGGCGGGATCGCATAAGTGGGCGTGACACCTCACATACAAAGTAAATATTAAAGGTCATATATCTCGAGTACTATGACAGCCACAGCTTTGTACATTTGTCTGAGGTTATCCATTATTAATGTAAGCAGTCGGACACAAAATGGGTCAGATCGGATCAATGGGCGTGGCACCCGCATACAAAATGAATTCTAATATCATATATATTGAGTACTATGACAAGTAGGTTGCCAGTTTGTGTGAACTCATCTTTTATTAATGTTAGTAGCCATGTCGAAAACGGGAGGACGAGTGCTTTGCACATTTGTCTGAGGTTATCTATTATTGTAGTAAGTAGGTTATCTATGAGGTTATCTATTATTGTAGTAATGTAAGTAGTCGGACAAAAAGTGGTTAAGATCGGACCAATGGAATGGTAGCCTCCATATAAAGTAAATATTAAATGTAATATATCTGGAGTACTGTAATATTGAGAGACTTTAGCCTTTTCATGAGCCATTAAGTTATTCATGTGATTAGTCGACTAAAAAATATGCGTGAGCGGAGCAGTGGGTATGGCGCCGCACATAAAAATTAAATATATACATAATATCATCTACCTTAAGTACTATCAAAAAAAGCATTGACACTTTAAAAGAGTCCATCAGATATTATTGGGCATGGCACCTCCTATAAAAGTTTGTGAGTAGTCGTGAAAAATATGGGAGGAATCGCCAATTCAAGAATCGAAAAGTCAAAAATCGAAAAAGTTGTCAAATGATAGGTACTGAAGCAATGTAAAATTATCATCTGGGCTAAATGCAATATGGCACACAAGTATTCTCTTGAGGCGTTGAACAGAACTCTAAAAAATATAAAAACCAACGACAAAATATTCGGCGGCATTCTGTTACTCCTTTCAGGTGATTTCAGACAAACACTTCCCGTCATTCCACGTTGAGATGAGATCAACGCTTGGTTGAAATCATCGCCACTATGGCGTAATATTGAAAAAGTCCACCTAAGAACAAACATGCATGTCCAATAGCTACAAGATCCATATGATAACACATTCTCGAACCAATTATTAGATGTCGGCGACGGAAAAGTTCCTATCTACGAAAATACTGGATGCATAAAATTGCCCACTAATTTTTTCACTATCCATTGACCGCATATTTCACGATATACGTACACAATACATAAATCATGCGTGGCTGGCAGATAAAGCTATTTTGGCAGCAAAAAATATTGACGTCGACAATTTAAACTTCAGGATACAGCAGTCGTTGTTGCCAGGTGAATTAGTATCATACAAATCGATCGATACAATTTGCGATACTAACGAAGCTGTAAATTATCCAACAGAGTTTTTGAACTCACTGGATTTGCGTGGCATGCCACCACACCTTCTATGACTGAAGTGTGGATCTCCTGCTAATCTACTTCGGAATTTGAATACACCACGGCTGTGCAATGGCACACGATTGGTCATTAAAAAATTTATGAAAAACGTTATCGAAGACACAATTTTGAATTGAAAATTCCGAGCCGAAGATGTTTGCTGCCAAGAATTCCGATGATTCCCACAGGCATTCCAATAATAATCAATAAGTCGCAAGGCCAAACGATGTCTGTTTGCGGCTTAGATTTGGGCACCCATGTCTTTCACACGGACAATTATACGTGGCATGCTCTCGCGTGGGCAAACCATCAAGCTTATTTGTGTTGGCTATAGACGGACTGACAAAAAATATAGTGCACTCAATTGCTCTTCGCAGTGAATATTGATTGTCTTTGTTTCATTTTCATACTTCAGAATAAAAAATAAGTAACTTTTTACTTTTCGTTTACTTTTTAAGAGATCTAACAATTAATATGTTCATTACGTTAAATAAATACATTCGATTCAGAAAATAAATTGTTGGGGTTTTGGTTTTCATCGGCGAATGTTGTCTATAGCGATCTATTCCTCTTTCTGTCATAGATCCTATCACCACACCCTTACAATACATTCGCTATTTTTTAACTCACAACAATAATTGTAATGTATTGAAACACTCGGTGTTCGGTTAACAACTGATTTTATTCTTGTCACAAGTTGGATGATATGTACATATGTAAATAAAGCTTTTGGCTAGATTAATGTTAATAATGTCAACATAGTTATGATGTAAATGTTATGTTAAAGTGACAATATGGAACACGCCTCCGCCTTAAATTGATTACAAATATTTTTCAATTAAATATAATTAAATTTCGTTAAAAAAAAAAATATGTTTATATATATTATATATTATTATTATTATGTACATTGTACATACATGTATAATAAAAAAAAAAATGCACAATGTACATTTATTTACTATATATATATATAAATGTAACTATAAGTAAATAAATGTACATTGTGCATTTCTTTTTTTTTATCATTTTGTTAATTTGAATAAAGATTTATCATTTTATTATTAGGTCTTAATATTCTAACATATTCATTTCCAGAATTATTTTTTTGATCTTCATTTAATTCAGTTGTATTTGATACATTTTCATTCGAATTAATTTCATTTGAATTATTTCTGTGACCTTCATTTAATACATTTTCATTTGATACCTTTTTATTTTGTTCATTATATCTGTGTTAATAACTTGCTTATCAACTGGTGGTTCTATTTCATTTAAAGTATTATTTTCTTGTGTCTGTTCAACTTGTAAGCTTACAGTATCTTCATTTGAGTATAATGGAATATCTTGCATTATATTTTCGTTACTGGGATAAATAAACAAGCCAGAGACAATTGACGCTTTAAAGGACAATATTCGTGAAGCCATTGCCACAGCTGCACACAATCGATAATGTGCTTAAAAATTGGACCGATCGTGTAGGCTACTGCATGGCCAGCCGAGGCAGCCATTTGAATGAAATTATTTTCCGTTATTAACCGGAAGGATTGTGCTTTCAAATAAAAAAAGAAATTTGAGATAATATTCAGTAGTTTTTTTTATAGCATTTTCAAAAAAAAAAAAGTTATTTGGCGGACCCTTTAGTAGCCGGTTTTATTTGATCTGTATATCTTTTTATAAGTCTACCAATTTTTAATAAACAAGTATATGATCGTTGTCCGATCTTTTTTTTTATAACAGCGAATGAAAACATTCTGTTATAATATAATATGAAATAGATTTGTCTTGCCTTTCAAGTATCACATCTCTAATGATTGGAGGTTTAATTAAATCAAATCGAGTCCTAATCGATCTTCCTACTTCATTAAAAATCGACTTAAAACGTCATCTATATTCTGGCTTTCAGTAGAATCTAAGTTCGCATAAATGGATTTTTTTTAAATATTAACAAAATTTTCTGCCTGTCCATTCGTCGCTTGATGCCCAGGTGTCGTTAATACATGTTTAATTTTGTTTTTTTGAATAAAACTTTTAAATTCGTCAGACACAAATTGTCTGCCGTTATCACTGACGATTGTATGAACAATGCCAAAGCGACTAAAAACTTCTCTTAGTTTTGTAACTACAAAATTTGACGTAATATTTTTAGTTTTAAAAACTTCGACCCATTTGGAATATGAATCTATTATTATAAAAAAATATAAATTGTTAACAGGACCTGCAAAATCAATGTGGATTCCTTGCCAAACAGAATTTGTTGGTACCCATGGTATAAGTTTGCTCTTTTCAGGGCTGGGTAAAAGTCTCTGACAAGGAAGACATGACTTAATTAAGTGTTCTATGTCTTTATAAAGCTTGGGCCACCAAATGTAAGATCTAGCGACTGATTTGGTTTTTACTATACCTAGATGCGATTTATGGAGTAAATCAAGTACAGATTTTCGTAGCTTTTTAGGAACTACAACTCGATAACCCCATAACAAGCAGTCATGATCAACTGTCAATGCAATATCTTTGCTTTTATATGCTGAAAACTATTCTCCTTGAATATCTTTAATTCTGCCCATTTTAACAAACTCACATACTTTAGAAAGAACTGAATCTTTTCTAGTCTCACGAGTTATGAAATCTAGATTTAAAATATTTTCTTTTTCAACATAATTTACATATGAGGTATCATCTATGTTGTAAGCTTTTACCTGTGGCATACGTGAAAAATTGTCAGCATAATTAGCATGACCTTTTATATGTTTTATTTAATAATTAAACCCGGAAAGTATAAATGCCCACCTTTAGACACGAGCTGGCGCCATTATAGGCAAACCTTTGTTCTCACCAAATATTAAAAGTAATGGTTTATGATCCGTTTTCAACGTAAAAAAATGTCCAATTAGATATTGCCTTAATTTAGTGACACAAAAAATTATAGCTAAAGCTTCCTTCTCGTGTGTTCTATATTTTCGTTCAGCTTTAGTTAAAGCTCTTGATATTATGTGAAAGTATGCCAGCTAATGCATAGTCAGAAGCATCTGTAGTTAGAACAATGGGTAGTTTTGGATTGAAATGTACCAAAATTTTATCCGAAGTAACCTCTTCCTTAATCGTATCGTACGCTATTTGGCAATCTTTAGACCACTCATATTTGACATCTTTTTGTAATAATTTGTATAACGGAATCATTATTTTGGCATATCTATCAATAAATTTGGAATAATAATTTACCATACCTATAAATGCACGAAGTTCTGAAACATTTTCAGGAACAGGAGCCTTTGAAACTGATTCGGTTCTATCTTTGTTCTTACGTAAGCCAAATCTATCAATTGTAAATCCCAAATAAGATATGCTTTTCTTGAAAAATTCACATTTCTTCAAATTAAGTTTGAGACCTGCTTGACATAATTTTGTAAGAACAGTTTTCAAATTTTGTATGTACTGATGCATATTCTTTCCCGATATAGTTATATCATCTTGATATGCAAAAAAAAAATGGTATACCCTGTAACAAATTCTCGATAGTTTTTTGAAATATCGATGCAGCAGGCTTAACGCCAAAAGGTAAGCGCTTCATTTTTAACGTGCCTATAGGAGTGGACCATGTATAAATCATTTGTGATTTCTTATCAAGTATTAATTGATTATACGCATTGGATAAGTCCAGTTTTGTATAAACTTCACTACCTTCCAGTGATGCAAAAATCTCATCAATTAATGGTAAGAGGTATTTAAAATCTGATAAATATTTATTTATTGTGACTTTATAATCTCCGCAAATTCTAATATCACCATTAGGTTTTAAAATTGGAACAAGAGGAGTCCCCCATTCTGAATGATCTACCGGTTCTAACACATCTTTTGCAATTAAATCACTTGTTTTCAATTTTCTCTTTCCAAGCAAACGGAATCGGACGGGGCTTAAAAAATGGGTTTGACATCATCATCGATGACCAAAGAAATTTTGCCAAATTTATAGCTACCAATGCCATTGTCAAAGACTTCTGAAAACTCATTTTTGATCTGTTAAATTATAATGGAAGATTGATTAGTATTGTTTATCATATTTACTTGAAAAAGTTCGAAATTAAATTTTCTTAAAAAGTTTCTACCAAACAAAGGACTATTGTTATTATTTGTAACTACGAGTTTAATCTCTTTTCCTACTCCATTAAATTCCACCTCTTCATAGTACTCTCCTAATATCTTGATTCTATTTCCATTATAATCAACAAAAGGATCTTGACAAGATTTAAGACTTACATTTTTTCCATAATTTTCAAAGAATGACTTCGACACCAAACTGCATGGAGCCTCGGAGTCACAAATCACACTAACTGGAAATCCATTTATCTTAATGGAAACACTGTAAAGCTTCGTTGAATCGACACCACTGTTATGTGAAATACTGTATATAGAGAAATCATTAGGATTGTTTTTGTCTGAGTTTTCACTATTAGAATCTGATTCTGATAAATAATTTACAACTTTTTCCTTTTTATTACAAACTGCTTGTATATGTCCATTTTTTTCACAGTAGTGACACTTGCTCTCCTTATACCGACAGTCTCTAGATAAATGGTTTCGCCAACCACAGTGTATACAAGCGTTGTTGGATCCTGTTTTTTGTATGTTGTTTTCTTTTCATCTTGATGATTCTTTTGCTTGTGGTCATTGTTGTAGTTTTGATTCTTGTACCCTCTGTTGTATTTTTTTCTGTTGCTAACGTAGCCAATTTGCATATCACCTTCATTTTTCATTACAAGCTTCATCTCCATTATAAGCGACTTTCGCAATGCTTCATCTAATGTTATTCGCTCATCCTCTTCACAAAGTCGTTCAAAAATTTTATTGTTTATGCCAATGATGAAACGATCTAGAACAAAGGCTGCCAAATTTTCGCCGAATTTACAAGAGAGCAAAAGCTCTTTGACTCTTGCATGCCACTCAGAAACGGACTCATCTGTACTTTGTGTTGCCGAATGAAAGTTCTTTCGTTCATGAAAGATTATAGTTGGTGGAGTATAATGCGTTTTTGGAAGTTCACACAACTCTTTGTAAGTTTTAGAAACGGGCGAATCTGAACTCCATATATTATGCAGTGTCTCGTACGGAATAGGACAAATAGCTTTTAAGAGTGTAGATTTTTTTGCATTCTCTTCCTTACAGTTTATATCAACCAAATATTTTTTCAGTCTCTCTTTCCATAAAAGCCACGATTCGTCTCGGGGGGAGAATTGAGGAACGCTGTTAGGTTGATATATGGTAACAGTGCCGCTATGTACATTTGCAGTTGTCATATTTTTTATTTGCTTGATCTTTAATTCACAACTGTACTTTAATGGTCTTATTTAAAGAATTTTTTTGTTTTTTTGTTTGTTTTTGGAATACAATTATAATTTTTAAATGACCGGTAGTGTTTGTATGTAGGTATGCTTTGTTCACACACTTTGTAATATTTATATGTATATATAAGTATGTATGAATGTATATTGTCTGTAACCGCTTGAACACGTTGTATTCTTTTGTTAATGTTTTTTCTTTTTTTTAATTATTGTTCCTTTTTTTATTTATTGATATATTTTGTTGTTAATGTATGTATTAATATAACAGTTGCGTTATTGTTCGTCTTGGTTTTAGTTTTGTTGAGACATATTATGGATGACTTGTCAACATTTACCATACCGAAATAGAGTATTTACCATTTGTAATTACAATAAAATGTTTATTTTTTTTTTTTTAATATTAATGTTAATGATGTCAACATAGTTAGGTTGTAAGTTATAAGGCAAAACAATGCTTGCCGGGTCAGCTAGTACATATATTAATAATAATGCAAAATCAATTATTTTGATTTCAAATTAGGTTTATTAAAAAACAGGTAATTTAAACATGAATTAAAATGTTTTGATTTTATTATATATTTTGCCATTTTACATTTTCAGGAATAAGCCCTAATTCTTTTCTTTTTTGATTTCTAGTTCGAGGTGAATATTTATAAGGTAATGCTGATTGCTTAAGGTTTTCACCATTCGATAATTTTCTAAACTTTGGTGATCCCTAGGTTACGTTAGGTTAGGTTAGAAGTGGCTGCTATTCCAGAGGAAAATTACACTTAGATCTAGGGTCCATTGTGATACCACGGGACGAATAGGTGTTCCCCTAAGTCCCCACCGTAGAACCAGTTTGAGCTCCTGGTGAAGCCCCTGATAAGTGAAATTTCCACATTTGAGAGATCAGAGAGATCGTGAATAAACGGCGATCCCAATGTTCGAAGTCTCGTTCTGGAGAGCGCCGGGCAATAGCAAAGGAAGTGTTCTATGCTCTCCACCTTCTCCACATCCATGCACCTACGACAGATGTCATTTGACGAGACCCTGAGGCATTCAGCGTATCTCCCTATGGGGCAGTGCCCAGTGATAACAGCAACTACTATTGAAATCTCCCCACGGGGGAGTGATAGTAGCGCACTAGTGCGCTTATGATTCAGAGCCGGCCAGATTTGTCTCGTGATCCTACATGTTGATCCATTAGTCCATCTGTTATCCGTTATGCCAGCGGTATGAAGCCAAGGTTTCAGCTTGCACGATTCCAGGGGTGTACCAACACATTCTAAGTCCGCTGGAACCCGTAACGTAGTGTCCTGTCTTGCCAGCTCATCAGCTTTGCAGTTTCTCGGTTTACTCCTGTGCCCTGGGACCCACATGAGTCTGATATCAAACTGCTTGGCCATCTCATTTAAAGACGTGCGGCAGTTAAGGGTGGTTTTTGTTTTCAGGAACATTGATTCCAAGGATTTTACCCCGGCCTGACTACCAAAATAGATAATGACTGCGGTTGTAGACAGAATATTCCGACCCAACCAGTCAGCAGCTTCTTTTATTTCCAGTACCTCCGCCTGATATACACTGCAGTGGTCTGGCAACCTGCGAGCCAGATTTAGTCCAAGCTCCTTTGAATAGACTCCGAAACCAACTTGCCCACACAATTTCGATCCATCAGTGTAGAAATTTGTGGAACGCCTGCTACCTGGAATCCTCCCAGACTAAGATTCACTGGTCGGTATTAGAGTGTTGTAGTGTCGTTCGAACACACTCCTCGGAGTGGTGTAATTCACGTTCAATGGTAAGTTCCTGTCAGTCAGAATCACTCCATGGCCGTAATTATAACCACGCCATTATAGTGTCTTTCTTAGGCGAATGGCCGATGAGGCCGCCGACTGCTTTCCTAATATGTCCAACGGCATTAGGTGTAAGATGGTGTTCAAGGCATCCGAAGGTGCAGTACGAAGGGCACCAATGATACACATGGATTCCATTCTCTGTACCCTTTCGAGAAGGTTGCTATTGGAAGCCTTCTTAGATGGCCACCAAACGATGACCCGTAAAGCAATATTGGGCGAACCACCGCTGTGTAGATCCAGTCAGCAATTTTCGGACTGAAGGCCCATCGCTTACCAATGGCCTTTTTGAAGAAGTATAAAGCTATAGTCGCCTTTTTCACCGTTTCCTCCAAGTTACGTCTGAAGTTCAGCTTCCTGTCCAGAAATACGCCAAGATACATGGCTCCATCAGAGAAGGCGATTTCAGTACCGTCAAGAGAAATAGGATCGAAAAAATGCATCTCATACTTCCTCGTGAGAAGAAAAATTTCCGTTTAGTCGGATTTACCCCCAGACCGCAACTACTTGCGCAGCTAGATAGCCTCATGAGAGTCCTCTGTAGAATATCTCTAAGTGTGGATAGAAACTTCCCAATTACGGCTATGGCCACGTCATCAGCAGAGTCGATAACGTTGCAACCTTGTCCCTCCAACGAAACTTGCATTGAGTTCAGCGCTAAGTTCCATAGAAATGGTGACAGAACACCTCCTTGTGGAGTTCCTCTGTTCACAAATCGGGATATTAGAGTCGTTCCCAATTTAGACGTTATCCGTCTGTTGCTAAGCAGATTTCCAATCAGTGAGATTATCACGGAGTTCACTCCTAGACTAGATAATATCGAGTCTGGTGTGACATTGTCCAACGCCCCTTCTATATCCAAAAAGGCTCCTACCGAGAGCGATTTCTCGATGGTACTTACAAGCTCGTGAAGAGCATGTTGTCTCGCTGACAGCAGTTTAGGATCAATAACTCTTCGTAGGTAAGAATCTTTCATACGCTCCATTGTCTTCAATAAGAATGATGATAGACTTGTTGGTCTGAAGTCTTTTGGGACAGTGTGTGAACTTTTTCCAGCTTTTGGAATGAACACCACTTTTGTCTCCCTCCACTTCAGGGGAATATATGCTGAGTTGACACAGCAAGTGAAAAGCCTACATAGCCAAGGGGAAATGTAGTCCAACACGTGCTGCAGTTCAGCTGGAATGACACCGCCAGGTCCTGGAGATTTGTAAGGTTTGAGGCTTCTAATCGCCCAGGTCAGTGTTGGTATGTTGACTATCCCCGAAGCAATATCCGTCGTACTCGCGTCTGAGTATTCTGACGCCTGAAGCGACGCAGGGAGTTGCCCGGAAAATGGGTGTCCAGTAGCAGGCTAAGTGATTCCCCATTAGAGGTAGTCTACACCCCAATGGATCTTTCAAATAACCTAATGTGTGAGGGGTAGAAGTCAGAACCTTTCGCAACCTGTGTGCTTCGGAAACGTCTTCTAGATTATCACAGAATTTTTTCTAAGGATCACATTTTGCCGTTCTAATCTTCTTCTTGTAGGTCCTAAGCGGCAGCTTGTAGGCCAACCAATCCTCGTCCACTCTTGAAGACTGCCTTGTTAAAGAGCTTCCTGCAGGAGTCTCTGCCCTGTTGCAGCTCGCTTGACCACCGTGATGCTGTCTTCTTGCCCTTTGGCTTTGCCGCGGGGCAAAAAGTATCTCAAGATTTGTTAAAAACCGTCGCGATATGATCCACAAGACCCTCAATGTCCTCGGAATTACACGGTTCGGATAAGGGTATTGTCGCCAATAACCCGGCAAAGGTTTTCCTATACTTAACCCAATTTGTCCCCTGCAGATTTCTGTTGACACTTTCTACCGGGTCTTTTACTCCAAACAAAAATTCAATGTATCGATGGTCGGAAAAGGAGTGGTCATCCAACAATTTTATCAAATAATATGTCCGATACAAAGGTAACGTCAAGAACCTCCCTACGAGTACCAGTTACAAAAGTCGGTTCATTTCCCTTGTTACATATGTATATATAGGTTAGTAGAAAATAAAAACTCCAAAAGTAACTCACATCTTTCGTTCAAATTGGTATTTCCCCAGATTGGATGGTGTGCATTGACGTCACAGCACAGCACTAATTAGTGTGTAGTCCTTTCGGCTTCCCGGATCAGCTTTGCCACATTGTCTGGCGGAATAGGCCCAGGATCACAAAAATAGGCGATGGTGAGCCAGACTGATTTCCCATCTAACTTCAGGCTGGCCGCTATTACATCCCTGTCACTGAAATTAGATAACAAGAAAATATTAAGGCTGTTTCCCGCCAAAATGCAGGTCCTTGATGTACCTTTGCCTTTAGCGACGAACAGCTTATAATCAGGAGTCTTAAGTCGCAGAACCTACCTCCACAAACCCAGGACTCTTGGATGAAGACTATGTCTACTTCACCTGTCGTCGGGCGAAGTAGAAGTGCAGCCATGGCGGCTTTACAGTAATGGAGATTTATTTGTAGGAGCCGCATCATCTGTAGCTGCCTGCACGTCCATCTGCCTTACCGTGATTTCGGCCTCGTCCTCCATGCTATCAAGGAGGTCATCTTCGCCACCAAATAGGCCGGAAGCGTCCCCCAACAGTTCGGAGTCGGATGTTAAGTATTCATCCTCCTCCATGGCTGTTTGGGAGCTCTCCTCAGCCTGGACTTCAGCTGAGTTCCCTCCCAGCAGATTTCTCTACTGGTTTGACGATCATGCTTTTGCACGACATCCAGTTTTGCCCCCGGCCATAGCTCTCCAAAGTTTGCTGACGGCAGCCTTATACAAGGCCATTGATCGTTGATCAGCAAAAGCTATCAACAACCAGCCTGCGTCGCGGTAGGTTGGAGGTGGACCTGGCATGTCCTCAATGACGGTAAAGAATACTTCTGCTTATTTAGCCTCCACATAACTCCGCTTGTCCTTGGGGATAATGCCATCTCTATTTCCCCTGTTAATGATTGCCATTACAAGGTTGTCTTTGGCAACCTGACTAAATGACTTCGGCACAGCATTGCTGGCCACCTTAGCGCGTTTAAGTAATGGTTTCTCATCTGACGAGCGCAACCTATTTGCCATCTTCGAAGTATCTTGATTGCTATTGCTGCCAGGAACACTTGTCTTAGCTGAGAGGTCCTGTTCTTCAGTGACCATCTGAGCCCATGTGAGCGATTCTCTCTGTTTTTCAGACATCGTCGCTGGATTTAATTTCCCCAACCTTTTAATGATTTTGAGGCAGAACCTTCCTTGGTTGTATTTTACCTTAGATGGACGGACTTTATTACCCCCTGTCTTGGCAGACATAGACCCCTCCTTAGCAGCTGTCCCAAGGTGACCGGATTTGATCCTAGCCACCATGGGTTTACTGCCAGTACTGAGGATTGAATTCGGACCGACAACGGACCACAACCCGCTTGAGCTTTGATCAGAGGTCGCAGCATTTTCTACTTGGCCAGACTCCTGAGTCTTAGCGTTTGAACATCTGCCAGCTGAGCTATCTAATTTATTTTTGTCAACTTCCATTTTGGTCCCACGAGTGTAGGGGAAGGATGTCATCCGCATCATAGCCCCCAGTAACGCAGTAAGGGCGGCCCACTGCTTTTGCCTACTCGCTGAGGTGCCCAGTTATCAGCGAGTCTCCGTGAAAACACAGTCGGTAACCCCTGACTGCAAACCATCCGATGAGCACGGGTCGCGTAACACTCCGGATTAGGGGGTGAGTAACCTTTGTTCATGCCCCTTCAAGGTTCCAGATATGACCCAGGTTGAGGAAGAGGTACTGACACAGTAAAATCCATTCCTTTACTTGCCTCATATAAGGAACCGCATCGCGACAAGATTGTTACTCGTGACGGCAGTTGGTGATCCTTGGTTTAAAAAATCTTTAAGACGTTTAGCTGCCAATGATGGTAAATCATAATTAATTTTATGTATTGTTGTATCCATATCCATAAAATCGTCTTCATTTTCATCTTTATGTTCAAAAAATCCCTCTGGTAGATTAAAATTTGCTTGAGAACCAACATTTTTTAAATCTCTTCCTAATGTTTGGGTATCAATATGTTTTTTATACATTTTTCTTGCCTGAGTTTCATTATCACGTAAGCTTTTCCATTTATTTTCATTCATCTTGAGCTTTGAAATATTAATCCTTTGTTTTCCAATTAGAAATTTTGCTAATTCTTGTCTGATTTCATACCACTTACTAATATCTTTAAGTGAGTGATAGCATAGATTGGAAGAAGCTTACGTTTAAAAAATCCAAATCGGATATTTTTTTTTATTAAATTTATCAAATGTCTTTGCATCTAGAACATTAGTTTTGATAATTTACTTGACATTTTCTAAAATTTTTCCAATAACACCACTTAAATCTGAAGAAATTATTATTGGTAGAAATCCTCCTTTTTGAATAAGATATTTTCTCTTTAAGGTCATAGACGTTTTTGGTGAACACACTTTTCTAATTGTGTTTTTATATGGTTTTATTTTAATTAAAACTTTTTTGCTAATTTTGTGATTTTTCTGCATAATATTAAATAAAATTTCATGTATAGTTTTTATAACAACATCATCAATATTTTTCAATAATACTATTCTTAGTTTTGGTTTTGATTTTTTAAGTACAAAGCGAATATGTTTGTTTTCCTTCAACAATTTTAGATTGGATGTCATTAAAAATATCAGTTCTAAATCTTAATGCGTTGTTTATTTGTTGAGTAAGATCAATCAATAAATAACCATGGGCTTGAAGTGTACATTTATTATATACCTCAACTAAATCTTTTGAATTATCTGGATATACTTGACGAGCTAGACATTGAAATTGTAATTTATCTCTTGTATTTTAAACGTGACTATATATTTACAATTTAATGAAATATCTCTTGATATTGTTGTCTCTCGACAACAGCAATTTAGTAAAATTTGTAGTTGCTATGATTTTCGGAAATTTTTGACGAATAAATATAAAAATGTTCCAACCTCTCCGAACACAGTTCGAGAAATTGTTTTGAAATACGGCGAAGAAATGCGAAAAGCGGTTACAGAACATATTTCAACACATAAAATTACAAAAAGTTGGTCAGCCTTACCTTCGATGAGTGGTCATCTATTAGAAATCGGCGCTATATGAATATAAATATTCATGCAGCTGACAGTTTTTGGAATATTGGTTTAACGTGTGTTTCTGGACATCTACCAGCAGAAAAATGTATTATACTGTTGGAAAAAAAAAATCGAGGAGTTCGGCATTTCTTTCGAAGATGTTATTGCTATGGCCACGGATGGTGCATCAATTATGCAAAAGGTAGCTAGAAGCATGCAAATAATTCATCAATTATGCTTGGCCCATGGCATACAATTGGCCATTCTAAAAATACTTTATAACAATAATAGTTTTGCCGATTATGAAGAAGAACCCATATATGAAGAAACACCATATATATTTGATTCAGACGTAGAAGAAGACGAATATGAATTCGCCGAAGGTTTTAATATTCTTAATTCATCTGGATCGGAAACTAATCAACTTCGATATAGAGATTTGGCACCCCTAATTTCAAAAATTCGAAATGTAATAAAATTATTTCGAAGATCTCCAACAAAAAAGGATGCCATATTGCAAAAATGCATCAAAGAAGAATTTGGTAAAGAACGGAGCTTAATATTAAATTCCCGTACGCGACGGAACAGTTTGCCGTCAATGTTGGAGAGGTTCTCTGAACTAAAGCTTTGTGTAAGAAAAAGCCTAATTGATTTAAAATCGGACACTACATTCATTGAAAATGATTTTGAACTTCGATCAAATACAATATTAGCATTGCAACCAATTAAAGTAGCAGTGAAAGCATTATGTTGCGAAAATGTTAACTTGTATATGGAACATGTAACTCTTAAATTTATGCTTAACGAGTTAACTGAGCAAGACACAATTTTAACTAACCGGCTTAAAGAAGAGCTTGTTATTAGAATAAAAGAAAGACGTACAGTATATTCAAACATTTTAACTTATTTCTTTGATCGGAAGACGTCAAGTGCTGGGGAAGATTACGACATTTTTCGCAAAACCAGTAAACCTGCTATAACAAAACATATCACTCAAATTGTTAAACGTCTTACAAAAAATGAATTTGCACCAGATTGTAGCTCTAGTAATAATAATACAATAAATGAAAATATTCCAACGGAAATGCAACCGTCAACATCAAATATGAAGGAAAAAATACAATTGGTTTTAGTAGGAAAGTCTTAACAGTCACTTCAGCTTGAAAATTAAATCACCCAGGAAGAGAAATTTTATTTTATGAAGAAGAAGGAATTAAGGGTAAATATTTATTAATGGTTTTTGAAAGTCTAAAATCTATTCCGAAATAGCATTTTCTACAGCTGGGATGTTTTGTACGAAAATAAGGTCACGTTTGGGCGATAAAACCCTAGACACGTTTTTTAAACGCTTATTTCACTAAAAATATTTCACTAAAAATAAGTGAAATAAGATCTTTGACAATAAAATATTTAATAGTTTACTGAATTTAATGCCAATATTGGTTTAAAGAATTTATTGTTTTATTGAATCATTTTTATGTTCTTAATAAAGTTTTGTATACGTTTAGCTCTTTCTATTATTGTATTTCAGATTTTTTTTAAATACTGGTATTATACCGGTATACCGGTATTCTTGTAAAAAGAAAACCGTAGTATTTTTGAAAATCCTATACGGTATTCAAAATTCTGTATACCAAATGCTTAACGAATATAAGTAAATTATTAAAGCAAATTGTAACTGTCATTTATAAACAATTGCGTTAAAAGAGCTCTAAATGCTTTATCTATAGATATAGAAAATATCGTAATAAAAATTTTTAACGAGTTTGGCTCACCGGCAATGACTACAGAAAAGTTAAAGGGATGTTTTGAGTTTGCTGAAATTGAATATAACGAGCTTTTACGACATATTGCAACTCGGTTGCTTTCTCTTTTACCAGTTGTAGACCAGTTGTTGGCCTGCATTAAAAATGTACTTTTTTAAAAAAGGAAAAAAGACAATACAAAAAGGCCTATGGGAATTTATTTCTTATGGAATTTCAGACGACAATGTAGTGGATGAAAATGTTGAAAAGTGGAAGGTTTTTCAGGGGCATATCTATATTTATTACACAATATAATGCGAGGATTTCATTTAACTATTTTGAAAGTGACTCTTAATATTTTAGAGTTACACATGACTAGACTCATGAGTACCTTAAATATAGAAAAAATGATAAAATTTTGTGGTAGCAAAGTCAGTAATGTTTTAGAAAAACCTTATGATTTTGGAGATAGCTCCCTTTTTAAAATAATTTCATTTTTAAATTTAAAAAATCATTCGTTTTCGTGACCTGAGTTACAAAAACCACCACATATTCTAGCAATATCTGAAGCTATAGACAATGATAAATTATATAATGATTTTTGTTGTCTTCTTGTAGTTTACGACCAGTTATCACACGATTTACCATATGATAAAATATGATCTTTCTTATTTACAAAAATAAATAATGATGATTGCGAAAATTTACGAAAGGTAATATCTTTTATAATATCTTGAATAATTTATATAGCAAAGAAAGAAACAGAATGTCTTTTGACTTAATAAAGGCAGAATTATTTATTAGAATAAATTTGGAGAAATCTTGCAAAGATTTCCAAAATTTTTTGCGAACTGTCGCTAGTTCAGAACTAGCCAAAAATATAATAATTTACATAGCACCTATAACCTGAACTGATGTTTATACCCTATACCACTATGTGGTTTGGGTATAATGACTTTGTGCTGCTGTTTGTAACTACCAAAAATATTTGACCTAGACCCATCTTTTATTACACCGATCGAATCAGAATCACTATCTGATTCGATTTAACGATGTCCGTCCGTGTGTCCGTCCGTCCGTCCGTCCGTCTGTGTGTCCATGTAAAGCTTGTAATCAAACTGCAGGTCGAACATATTTTAGTGAAATTTGGTATATAAGTTTGTATATATTTTTGCAAAATACAAGAGACTTTACCAAACATGATCAGGATCGGTCCAATTTTAGGCCTAGTGCCCATATAGACTTAGCATTCGATATGAACTTTTTCATATCTGTAGCCAAAAAAATTAATAACAAGTAAGAGTGTTAAATTCGGCTGTGCCGAATCTTTGATACCCTCCACCTCGGTTTAAGTATTGATAATAAATGTAAACAAAATATTGGAAAAATATGCATGCGTTTCCGGTTATATGACATAACTTCTCGTTTAATTTAGTTTTTGCTAATTAAATAGCTCGCCTTAACCTCCATTGCAAAGGTAACGGTTGTGTAGGGTGGCTATATGCATTAAATCGTGATAATTGGAGATGGCTGTATAGTTTCTTTTAACTGGCGAAATATTTTTTCATTGCGGCCATAAAGGTCGGATGGAGTAACAAAATAATAACCAAAAAAAAGCTCTCTCAACTTTTTTATTAAAATATTGCCATATTTGGAAAACATAGAGAATAAATTTATAATAATAAATAATTAAATTAGGGATGCCAAACGCAAAAAACCAAATGTCCCAAACATTTTAAATAAAATAATTTTTATCTTTATTTTCTGAAAAACTTCAAATATTCATCCAAAAAAAAATTGTGAAAAATAATATATGTATAAATAACATTCTCATCAAAATGCGTTTATTTATGTAACAATTTTTATGTTCGCAATTCTTAAATATCATTTGAGGTTTTCTAAAATTCATTGAATTTAAATTAATGTTTTCTGTAGTGCGAATTCAACGATCCGACAGAATTTCAACGATCCGACAATCGCAAAATATATCGACAGCTATTGTTGTTTGCACTGAGGATTAAGTGATTCACTAAGTACACACATCTTAACGACAGTCGACAAACCTATTTTTCTATGTATTTAATTGTAAACGAGTTGCATCTCTGTTAAAATAAGCGAAAAACACAAAGAAGAATAGAAAAAACAAATTACTTCGTGTTTGACAGGATGATTTTATGTTTATGTTTAATATCTCTATTTTTTTACTAATATTTCTGTTTATTTATATGAAAATTAAAAATGAATTGAATATGCTATTTAATTTTTTTATTTATATAAAAAAGTTTTTTAATAGAAGCAAAATATTTTCACTATGTTATGATTTTTATTTATGTATGACGACATTTCAACCTAAAAATTTAAGTTTTTATCGATTGAATAAACAACACAAAAATGGTTGTCGTTTAGATAACAATAGCTGACTTTAACAATAGCGAATATCGTTTAAAAATTTTACTGATAATTTTGCTTTTCTTTTTTAACGATTCGACAATCGTTAAAAGAAGTTACTGAAAAGCTATTAATTTCTCCTCAATGCCAATATTTTTTTTTTAATGTAAACATTTTTTAAATGTAAACATATTTGGTGTTTTTTTGGAATTTCAATTTGTGTTAAACGAATAAAATTTATATGTATATTAAAGATGCAATTGATGTCTTCTAAATTTAAAATTATTATTTCCGACTTTTTGATATGATTTTCTGAAATTCAGTTAATATTTTCTAATTTATAATTGGAAATTTTAATTCCAGTTTTTAGAATTGATATTTTCTTAAATTTGAATGGAAAATTTAAAAAGTGCAATTTTGTATTTATGTGAATAATAATGTAATTATAAACAATTTTTAAAAACACAAAAACTATTTGGTAAAGATTGTATTTTCAAACGTACTTCAATTGGTACCAAATTTTTTTTCTCCAAGTAAAGAATTAAACGAATGCTCAAGCAAATTTTTAAAGAGAGTAAGATGCAGTATTATTCATATGGCTCCTTTTTACACAGCTTACCTCGCATAAAGAGCAAACTTTTTATAATCAGTGTACTAAGTTTCTAAGTAACATGATTGATAAAAGTATTTATTCGGAACGCAATAAGAAATTGGTGTCAATTATTATCCAACTTAAAACCAGGTGATAAATCATTTTGGAAAATAAGCAGGAACAAGAGAGGAAAAGGACAAAATCAAATCTCTCACTTTAAAGTTGGAAATGCAAAAATAACATATGATAAGGACAAGGCTGAATTCCTGGCAAATACATTTGTCCAAGGAAATAACCTCACTTCGAACTACAACCACTCATCAGGTACACTAATAAATACAACAGTAAATAATTTTAAAAAGAAAATCCTAGTTCTGAATATGCAATATGTATATATCTCTTGAAGAAGTAATGTATATTATCTCATCAATGAAACCCTCAAAATCCCTTGGTTTTGACAATGTTCCCAAACCTGCTCTTAAAGAAACTACCACTCAAAGCTCTAAAATTACTGGTTATAATATTTAACAGCTGCATCAAACTCAACTATTTCCCAAACCATTTCAAAAATTCTAAGGTTATAGCTGTCAACAAACCTAATAAGCCAAAAACTAACCCAAATAGCTATAGACCTATTAGTCTATTAAGTAACTTAGGAAAAATATTTGAAAAAATACTACATTCTCGTCTTAGTGAAATTGTAATGACTTCTATTGGATTTAAAAAAGAGCACCAAATAAACAGAATTAAAAATCAAATAATCACCAATAAACGTTCAACGGGTCTAATATTATTAGATATTGAAAATCGTTTGACACCGTTTGGCATAATGGCCTAGTATTTAAACTGATGTAAATATAACAAAATATTTATGCAAACTTATTTCAGATTTCATTCATGGCAGAAGCTTTAAAGTTGCGATTAATAACAGTTGGCAACACTTGTGTATAAAGTGTTTTTTTTTCGGTAGCTCCGTACGAAATATTTAAAAATTTAATTAATTGGGTTTTTATAAAAATATAAACTCAACCATATTGAATTTTTATTAGAAAATGAGAAAGAGGAATTTAAATGTCATTTTTGTGAAGGAAGTGATAATGCCATAATAAAAAAAGAGCTTTCGCTGATAAAAACAAAGCTAACTCAACTGGATCAGCTGACACATATAGATGAATCGATAACTTTTTTATCAAAACAATATGATGATATCTTAAAAGGATTGGTAGAAAACAACAAAAAACTAAATGAAGTTAAAACAGAAAATTGAAAGAAGAAATTAAACATCTTAAAGTAAATGTGAAGAATTTAAATGATGAAAAAGTTAAGAATCATTGTATTGTTATTGGTATAAGACCTGAAGAGAAAGAATCGGCAGCTGATGCTGTTGTTAAATTTTCAAAAAATATTGGTGTTGAAATTTCTACTGATAGCATAGATGATGTTTATTTTTTGAAGAAGCGAAATGGAAAATCTGATAAACAGAACGTAATCGTTAAATTTGAAAATAAAAAATTTAAAGAAGATAAATTCATGACTATTAAGACAGTACTGAAAGAAGATGGAGAAAACAAAGTTTTTGTAAACGATTTGCTAATCAAGGAAACCTTGGGATTACTTAAATATGCTAAAACTTTAAAATCAGTTGGTACACATCAGTTTATCCAAACCATGGCCGTATTTTAGCTAAGAAGAGTGCAATATCTCGTCCCCGATTAATAAGAAATGAAGATGACGTAGATAAAATTTTGTTAGAAGCTAGTAGAAACCAAGAATGCAGAAATCTTTAAATAAAAGCGTTGCAGCAGAAGTGGGTAGCAGTGATGATGAAGGGCAGGCTGATTTTATGTCACCGGTCACCAATAATGCATAAAAACTAAAATTGTTCTTTTATCTATTTTTGTTCTTGCTTTTAACATAAATTATAAATATTTAAACATTTTTGCTGTAAATTTAAGAAGCATTCCATCGCTTAATAAATTTAATAAATTTAAATCTTTTCTTTCAAATTTACCGAGATTGCCAGATATGCTTGCAATACAGGAGACTTGGTTTTGTAGTGTACCACACAAGTGTAGTGTACCACACAAGTGTAGTGTACCACACAAATCTACAATGCATACATAGTACATAGAACAGACAATCAATAGTATCGATGACAATTCAAACTATCCTATACACAGTGTGTGTATGTAACGGACAATACCGATAATGACTCAAACTGTTCTATGCATAGCATGTATGTAACAAATAATATTTGAGTGACGCATATTATTTGAATGCATACCAAATATATAGCATTGTAATTAGTCAGTAAAGTAAAGCAATACGATCCTTCATAATACTGAATGAAACAAATTTAATATTAACTACATATAAGCTAGAATAAATTAGACATATTAAACTAAATTATGACAAAATTGTATAAAAAGGGTGCAATACCAAAATAAAATCAGACTTGAATTCTAACCACTAAATCGGCAACAACTGCCATAGTTTTTATTATAAAAGTTTCCTTTTGCCCTTACAATAGTAAGATCGGCAAATGAAATAGCACAACCAGTGGCAAACTCTGCCGGTTGTAAAACCTGAACAAAGCATAAACACTACATTTTGACAAAATATGTTCCCATATGTATGAAATTCCTCATTATAGCAGTATACACTGTTGAAGGAACGATGCTTATGGAGGTACTTCAATATACGTTAATAAAAAATTCCAACATACCGTAAACTGCAATGAAAGCCGTAACTATGTGGAGATAATTCAACTGAGTATCAATAATCTCAAATTACATGGAAAACCATTAAACATTATTAGTTTTTATCGTTCTCAAAAATGTAAACGTGAAGATTTTCTGGAAATTTTAGGAAGTAAATAGAGTGATTTTGCAATTAATCCGTCTGTGGTTGTTGGATATTCAAATATAGATCAAATTGAAACTGAACAACCAAATGATTTAACGAATTTATTAAATTGCTACGACCTGAAATGTTGTCATTATTTAGTAACTAGACCAAACAGTGGTACATGTATCGATCATGTTTATAGTAATCTCGCTGAACGAATTTTTATTGACTCTGTGGAATGTAGTTTGACTGATCACAACTTTATTTGCTGCAAACTTAAGTTTGATGTTGAATATTGTGATTATTCGGAAAATGTAAATATTATTTGTGACTATGAAAATATCAAAAATTATCTGGTTCAGAATCTTTCTAATATTTCTGACTTTAGCAATCCGTCTGAAGCTACTTCCAACTTAGTAGAAGTTTTTAATGAAACAATTCTAAGAAGCACAAGTGAAACGAGGCAAAACAAGTCTATAAAACGTGATATTGCTCCTTGGATAAATAATAATTGATGGTGTTTAGTGCAGGTAAAGAAGAAAATACTAACTAAGAGAAAGAAGAATAAGGAAGACAGTACTATTAAAGAAAGACTAAAGAGAATTAGAAAAGTCATTAGAAAAGCTACAAAGGAATCGATGAATGCCTATTATGAGAAGAATATATTAAGCTGTGGTGGAGACTTAAAGAAGTGTTGGAGACTTTTAAATAATATAACTGGTCGCTCTTAGAAGAAATTGTTAAACGTAGTAGATTCAAATGGATTGTGCATTGAAAAAAACAGAGTTAAATCCTCACTTTTCAGTGATTATTTTATTAATGTAATTGAACAGTTAAGGAGTAAAATCATTAAGTATCCTGATGATAACAGCAATTTCTTCAGATCTTTGGACCGTCATGCAAACCGTTTTATGTTTAATGAAGTTTCCTCTAATGAAATTGAAGATATTTTAAGAAACCTGAAAACATCAAATAGTACTGGCCATGATAATATTTCATCAAAGTTGCTCAAATATTGTGGTCAAACTGTATCATCTTACTTGTCGAAAATCTTTAATACCATGATAAATACATCCATATATCCTGACGTTCTAAAGCTGCACAATGTTGTTCCTATTCCGAAAAATGGACATGCAAACACAGTTGAAAAATACCGGCCAATAGCGCTTCTTTCAACAATAGACAAAATATTCGAGAAAATAATTCATGCACAACTAAATACATTTTTACAACAGAAGTCATTGTTGTTTAAAAATCAATATGGTTTCGTGAAGGGAAGTTGTACTGATGAGGCTCTTGTTGATGTGGTAAATTCTATATGTACAGGTCTGGATAATGGCTTTAACGGAGTTGCGGGCATTTTTTATGATTTCAATAAAGCTTTGGACTTGGTTGATCACAAAATTTTGTTAGAAAAGCTTTCATACTATGGTATTGTTGGTTCTGAACTCAAACTTATTGAAAGTTTCTTAGAAAAGCGATCGCAATATGTTGAAATTAATGGAGATAAGAGTGAAGTTATATCTGTTAATTGTGGTGTACCACAGGATAGTGTCTTAGGGCCTCTCTTGTTTATGATATATGTCAACGACACAAATAATATTGGGCTCTTTGGTAAAATAATTATGTTTGCGGATGATATCTCTATTTTTTATCCATATAAGTATGACTTGGTCCTTAAAACCCAAATGGAAACAGATTCAGCGTTATTCTTTGAATTTGCAATATTAAATCGCTTAGTTTTAAATGCTAACAAAACTAAGTTAATACGTTTTCGACCACATGCATGAGTTATGAATAACAGTTTTTCGATTTATGTGGATGGTAATGAAATAAACGAGGAACATGAAATTAAATATTTGGGAATTATGTTGAAAAGCAATTTGTCATGGATGGACACATTAAATATTTGAAAGCCTCTATAGCAGTGGTGGCCAAAAAGAGAAATGAGAATGTTTAGTTGAGTTTAACAAAAGTGAGAGTGTATATTTAATATACACATGGAGAAATGCATTTGTTTTCTTTTGTTTGCGTTGTTGGATTGTTTTACTATTTTTGCTTATATATGTTAAATGTTAACTTATTATGTTTAAATATTAAGTTTGTTTAAATATTTTTGGGTTTGTGTGTTAAAATTATGTAATGAATGATTTAATGAAAAAACTAAATATATGAGTTCAATTGTTTGGAATTAATAAATAATTTTTTTTCCTTCGAGAAAACAGGTACGTGAGTTCTTTTCACATAGTGTGTTGTCTTAAAAATAAGTTTGAAAATATTATAATTCATTGGTTTTCAGAGGTTTTTTGTGTTAAAATTAAGTAATGAATGATTAAAAAATTAATATTTATGAACGTAAATTTAATTCAAATGGTTTTTAAGTGTTTAAATTATGAAACTCAATTAATTTATCTATGTCAATTTCTTTGTTGTAACATTTAATTTTGAGCAAAGTTTCTACATGGTTGTCAGACAATTTATTTCGATATTTGCTTTTAATTTGAGACAACGACGAAAATGTTGCCTCGCATATATATGTTGTCGAAAACATTGAAATAAGATTCAGTATAAGATCCCTACTGGCACCATATTTTTTGGGACAAATATTTTTCCAAAATGGAATACCAGTTTCCAATGGTAACGATAAATCGTTTCTCATATTGACCAGTTCTTGTTGAATATTTAATGGTACATTTTCCATTGAACATGTCAGTGGGTTGTTATAAATATTAACAACCCATTGCATGCCAAAAATATCTTTAAATCTTAGTTTGAAAGTTTCTATAAGTTTTTTAAGTTCTTCTGAGAAGAGGTTTAATTTATTAAAATTTGGAAATTTGGAATGTATTTCCGAAACTTTTTCAAAATTTAACAAATTTTGGGAAGCCATTTGATTTTGCAAAATCACTAATTTTCTGCTAAATTCAGTGATTGCATATAATGTTTCGCAAATGGTTTTTTCTTTTCCCTGTAAAACTAAATTTAAATTATTAATGTGTCGGGTTATGTCAGTAAGGAATGCTAATTCCAATAAGAAGTCGGGACATTTAATGGCTGTAAGCAAGTCTGTGTCCTTTGGGGAGGCCTCAGATTGCAATAAAGCATCAATTTCCACTCTTAGGCTAAAGAGTCGCGCTAAGCTTTTCCCTCGACTTAGCCATCTCACTTCCGTGAACAAAAGGACGTCTGCATACTCCGCATTTACTTCCTCCTAAAATGCCACCAACTTCCTATGCATAAGAGCATTATGACCACCTCTTAAACGATTTATTATTTTAATGGCTGTTTTCATTGTATCAGCAAAGCCAAGAGATTTAGCGAATAGGGCTTGTTGATGTATGATGCAGTGAAATGTTGGAATATTTATTCCTGCTTTTAATAAGCGCCCTAGAAAGCCCTGCTTTCGCCCAACTAAAACGGCTGCACCGTACGTGCAGAAGCAGACAACTTATTTCTGTTTATTAAGGACAAAACATTCCGCTCAAAGGATGAATAAATCGTCTCACCATTAACGTTTCCATAGAAGGATTCAAGTTTTAATATTTCTTCAAAAGAATTAAAATTATCGTCTATTGTGCGAATACAAATGATCACTTGGCTGGTGTCATTATTGTCAAGACTTTCGTCGAAACAAACCGAAACGAATTTAGCATTTGTAATCCGCTTATTTGTTTCGGATTGTATAAATAACCCAATTTTTTCTGTTCGACGCATAATAGTGTTGCGGGACAAAGCCATTTCATTCACAATATTTTCCATTTTTTTCCCAACATCCCCAAAAAATGGAAAAACTGAAATACAAATTTCTTTCCATAATTCCCCATCCTCAAAAGGTCGACCTTTTTTAGCTAAGGCTAAGGAAATTGTATAGGTCGCCTTGAGTTGACCACTTGTAGAGGAAATGATTTGGTCATGATTGGTATTCATGAACTGATTACATTTAATTCTTAAATCTTCTTTTAACTTGATAATTAAATTAGACCTAGCAATTCCAGTAAGAGAATGCATATCTGAGTGGCGGTTATAGTGCCGCTTTAAATTGCATCTAAATTTATCTTTAATTTTTTGGTTGCAAACAAGGCATTCTGCTTCATTAAAAATATTTAATGAAAATAAAAATGAATTTTCCCAACCAATATCCCACATACTGAATGAAAATCAAAAAATGTATTTCGTTATTAATGTATTTCGATTTATTAAAAATCAAAAATTTAATATATTAAATTTATATAATTTTTAAAAAATTTTATTTAATTAAAAATTTTAAATTAATAATATAAATATTATTAAATAAAATCTATTTAATTTTAAATCAATTATTTAAAACAGAAATATAATATATATAAGTTCTATTTTAATGTGCTGTTTGAATATTTTACCAGTGTACCTATTTCATAAAATTTAATAAGTTATCAAACAAAGCGACGACAACCTGCATTTGTTGATGCTGGTACGCAACTGAGTGAATTTTTTTTGTTTTTTCCTCTAAATTTTTTTTTGTTTCGTAAACGTTCGTGCTGCGTGTGTGTGAAACCCGACCAAACTTCGTCGTTTCAACAAGAGTTGGCCGTCACTGCTCTATAGCTTCAGCCTCTGGTATGCTGTTTAAATTAAAAAGAAAATTGGACACGAAAACCAAAATGTTAATACAGTATTTTTCGGTTAATTGCACATCAAAATTTGCACAACTTTTTGTTCAATTAACCGGGGAACCAATTAGCCGATACCCGCTTAATTGAACAATTCCTTCAATTACAAGAATCCCGTTTAATTGAACAGTTTGTTCAATTACAGAAATCACGCATAATTGGAACTACTAATGAATTAAAAGAAATCGCATATGTGCACTTTAAGTTTTTCAAAATAATTTTTTTTTACCTTAAACGAAAAAAAGGCAAGTAACAGAAAAAAATGTACATATATGTGTATACGCAGGTATTTATTATTGTAGGTATGTACTATTAAATGTGCTATTTATGTGCACATTAGTTTTACAAAAAAATAAAATTTATAAACTAAAAAACAATTCATATATTGGTTTTACAAAAAAAAACATAAACTTAAAGAATAAAAACAATTCATATGCATATACATACAGCTCTTCCATTCACGTAAGTATAAAAATATTACATAGTGCTTAAAAAATAAAAAAAAAAGGAACAAATAAATTCATGTTGTACATATTCACACTTTTCGAGATCATTATTTAAAAAAGAAAAATAAACGTGTTGTTTACATTTTAAAAGAATTACTTGAAAAAGTCTGTAATTTTTGTTTGCGTATTTTTTAATTTATTTGAGACAATGTAAGACTCCATATTACCTAACTCACATAGGAACTTGTTTTCGGTACAAAAAAATGTCTGAAGTTCTTGGATGTGTTTTAAAGCTTCTAGAACTGATGGAGGTTTTGGATTATCATGTTCTTGCTCTTCTTCCTCAACATCAGCCCCATCCAAAATATTTTCAATAATTTCCATATCAGTAAGCACCCCATTACATTCCTCGTTGTCGTCACATGTTACGAATTCTTCAAATTCTTCTCTTAAATTGTCCGCTATTTCAAACTCATCGGAACTTTCAGTTTCCTCATTTTCTTCTTCGGGGGACGTCTTCACTAATCTCGCCTGTAAAATTATACCTAGCATTACTAAAATGTACAATAACAAAATCCGATAGTTTAATACCTTTTTAAAACAATTTTTAATAGACGTTGGTTTAACCATCCAAAAACTGCGCTTTGTCATATGCATTGCATGTAGAATATTAATTGACTTTGAAAACTCTTCAACTGTTTTCCCTAGCTCCATAGCTACAATCTGTTTTCTAACAATATTCTGTCTATAATATGACTTGAAGGCATGAATTATACCCTGATCTAGGGGCTGGGTTATTGCTGTAGTATTTGCTGGTAAAAACTGTAGATTTATGTGTTTTAAATTTTGGGGCTTCTTGTGGCAAGACGCATTATCTACAAACAGAACAATGTTTCGTTTCTGTGAAGCCATTTCTTCTTCTAAATTAAGTATAATTTCGCTCCATAGATCTGCTGTCATCCATGCTTTTTGATTCGAATAGTATTTTAAGGGCAATACTTTATTTTTCAGGCAACGTGGGTTTTTAGCCTTTCCGATTATAATAACTTTTTTGTATTCACCCGTGGCATTGCATATAAAAAGTAATGTTACGCGCTCCTTAGATGACTTAAATCCAGTGTTACGGTATCCCTGTTTGCAAAGGCTTTTTGGAGGCAATGCTTTGAAAAATAAAGCGCTCTCATCCGCGTTGAAAATGTCGGCCTCCTCGTATTCTGATAATATATTTGGTGCAACTGAACTTAAAAAATCTTCTGCCGCATTTGAATCCGCAGATTTTTGCTCCCCATGTATTTTTCTGAGCTTAATTCCTTGCCGCTGTTGCCAGCGCCATAACCAACCTGTTGATGGGGTAAACTCACAATTCATTTGTTGAGCCAATTGCTGCGCTTTTTCCATCAACATGTTTGTTGAAATCACTGCACCAGATGATTGCATTTGTTCGAACCAAATTTGAAGCGCTCGTTCAACGTCAATATTGTTTCCATGCCGTTCACGCTTGCTTGACAATTTGCACTTGGAGGCTTTTGATTTTATTTCGAACTCATTTCGCAAAATTCTATTCAATGTGGTAAGAGAGCACGCATACTTTTTGCACAGCTCAGACTTCTGCTTGCATTTAGCTTCAGATAAAATTTTAAGCTTATCCTTAAGTGTAAGGGTTACGTATCGTTTTCCACTCATAGTCTACAAAAATTAACAATAAGATAAAATTAATTTCCAATGTTATTGTCAAATACAAATTAAACACTTACTCTTTCTCACGGTTTTTCCTTAAGGTGTGTTTACACTATGTGTATTTTCCATGTGTAAATTCAGTTTTACGATCCAGACGTAATTCCGTGTGTGTGTCAAAATTGCCGTTTTACATACGATTCATAATTTTTGCGTTCAAACGTGGATATGTATTTCCGTATGACATAACCTCTAAATGTAAACAACAGCTGATTTAATTTGTGAATTTACAAAAAAATTATTGTTAAAAATAAAGTTATATATTTTATATATTTTTTAATTGTTAATTAATATTAAACAATTTATTTTTCTCTCAATATTAATCTTTATAATTTACTCTGTTTTTCTTTCGCCACAAACAGTGTTGTATTTTCATATGTTTATCTTGCCAAAATAGAACCTGCTCTAATTGAAAAATTTACATATGTCTTGCAAAATGTGTTGTACATAAACAATGTTTGAAAGGGTTCACACTATGTGTACAAATTACACGTGCTAAAAAACTAAGAAAAACACAAGCAAAACACGTAGTGTGAACGCAGCTTTAGCAATAAACATATGTTTTCAATTACATACATACATAGTAGAGATGCCACCCAGTGTTTTTCACAAATGATGTCAAATATGTATGTGCAAAAATGCCAGATTATTTTTCAATAATAATGCAATTAACCGGGTAAAAGTAAGAGGAAATTTATTTTTGATGACATGAATTTTGAACCAATTAAGCGGGAAAATCAATTAACCGGGTTCAATTATCCGAGGAAATTTACATGTGTTTTCGTATGCAATATTTTTGCCCGATCATGTGGTTCAATTAAGCGTGGAAACCAATTAACCGTAGGGTCAATTAACCGAAAAATACTGTATATCGATCTATTATACATACCCGGCTCGAGTATCTTGCAATTATTTACGCATATAAAAATAGCAATGAATTGAAATCATTGCAATCAGCTCAGAATAAAGCACTTATCCTTGTATAGAGATTATGCTAAAACTATTTTGCCAATACATGGTTTGTATGAAAAGCAAATTTTATACTACGTCTACAAATCTGTAAACAATATTGGACACCGAGCAGTTCAGTTAAATATGACTCAAACTAGATTTAATACAAGGAGTGGTGCTAATCTTCGTATAGCAAGATGTCGGCTGGAACAACCAAGCAAAGAGTTGAATATGCTGGGAGTATAAAATTTAACAATTTACCAGAAGCCCTAAGAACAAGCAATCGGTTATCAATTTTTAAGAAAGGTTTAAAAGAGTATCTTTTACAGAATGTTGAAATGCTTTTTCAATAGTTTTGCTGTATTTTCAATTTTTATCATTAAGTAATATAAAAATCTTTTTTAATTTAATATTTTAATTGTACTATATGCCAACTTGTCTCACAAAGCCATTTTAGGTGCGAGACATCCTTAGCTATGAATTAAAACATAATAAATTTATAACCTTAATAAAAAAAAAATATATACATCCGATTTCAAAGTCCCAAAATATGTGAAAATTGCTTATTACGCAAATGATACTGCGTTAATTTCTTCAAACAAACTTACAAGTGCACTCCTGCAGAAAATGGAAAAGGGCCTTGTAAATTGCATTAAATATTTTCACAAATGGAAAATCAAAATCAATCCAAACAAGACCCAAGCATTAATTTTCCCATTCAACAAATCTCCCAAAAGACTGCCAAGACGTCATCTTCTTATTGGAAATAATATCATATATATACTTAACGATGTCAAATATCATGGAGTTGTCTTGGACAAAAAGCTTATATTTAAAAGACATATTATGGCTACGTGTCAAAAAGCTATAAAATCATTTAAAGCATTATTGCCACTACTAAATAGAAGGTCATTTCTAAACCACAAAAACAAAAATCTACTCTTCAAAATTGTTATAAGGCCGTTATTAGCCTACGCGTGTCCTATATGGAGTGGCTCTGCCAACTGTCACCTAAAACGCTTACAAATTATACAAAACAAATGTCTTAAAATGATAAATAAAAAGCCCAAATCTTCTTCAAGGAGAAACAGGTTATGAAAAAATTATTGATTTTATAACAAGAATTAATAACAATTACTTTGGCAAAATTGAAATAGAAATAACGTAAAATTAAAAAAAAAATCACCAAATTGAAAATTACATGCTTATAGAGGTCTATTATTTCTAATAAACCTCCTATAAGCACATACATATTTTCAGATAGTATTTGAATTTATTAAATCATATAAAGGTTTTTTCCTCCCATTTTTCTTTAAAAATCATTAAAAAATAAAATAAAAACTATTGTTTAATATCTTTAGATCCTATATATTATTTGTTGCAGGATGTAGTGTTTTTTCAAATATTTTACCTAAGTTACTTAATAGACTACAGTTCGAATCTAATTCTCTTTAAAAACAAGTGTATATTTTTGTTTTTGCAATTACCTATTCTTGATCTCATTTAAACTCACGTGGTAGTTAATTCAGCTGAAATAGGAATAAAAATTTAGCGATGGCCCGAGGGGCCAAATCGTCATCTTAAAGAAAGCTCCTTGCGAACAAGAAGATGAAAAAACTTCCTCCGGGTTTTGTTAACCCGAACATCGCATCAACTTCCAGCAACAGATTTAACCTGCTTGCTGGCCTCAATGATATGTACGTAAATCCTGTATCAAATATTAATGTTGTTAAACAACACAAACCTCCACGAATTGTTGTAGAAGCTAATTTGCAGAAATACGAAAACTACTTGGTAAAGATTGTATTTTCAAATGTACTTCATTTGGTACCAAAATTTTTGCTCCAAGTAGAGAATTGTACGAATGCTACAAGCAAATTCTTAAAGAGAGTAAAATGCAGTTTAATTCATATGGCTCCAAAGATAATAGGTTATACATACACAACCTTTTTACACGGTTTACCCCGCCAAAACTCTGAGGACATCACCGAAGAACTAAAAAACTACAACCTATCCCCTTCTTCCGTGGCTGAAATAGTCACCAAATTCATAAAAATTTTAATACAACTGCCTTAAAAAATGTAAGGACAATTTCCAATATTATAATTTCTTGGAGATAATACAAGTCCAAAACCATGAACAAACCAACCTCAATGCTGGAACTGCTTACTGTATGGCCATGTCGGTGAGCGCTGTATCGAAGTGCTGCGTGTATGATATGTGCAGAACAACATCATACAAGTGTGTATCCGCTTAACACAAATTGCAAAAAACATGGAAAAGAGAGAACTGATCACTCTGCAAACAACATCAACTGTCCGTTACGTTCTCTCTATTTGGAAACTAGAACAAGAGAAACTTCTTAAAGTTACAATAACAGCAGGCAACAACAAAATAACTCATTTCAATCAAAGGTAGGTTTCCCAAATTTAAGTAACAACACAAATTGTAACAATAACATCAATAATAACAGCCAAGCCACATATGCTAACCAGCTGAAAACAAACAACGATTTATTTAGCATTGATGAGCTTTTTGATATCTTCACTACAGCTATGGATGATTTGCATAGGTGCACTTTAAAAGTACAACAAATCAAAGTTGTAATGTCAGTGGTGAAATACGCCCATGGATTATAATAATTTCAACGAATTCAAAATGCTTCACTTGACTGCTAATGGCATTTCAAACTTTTCTAAATTAAAACAATTTGAGGTACTAATTGACGAGAAAATATTTAAATGGAGTCTTTGAATGAAACATTTTTTTCAAAAATCATAGACCCTATTTTAAAAATTATTATTTTATATCATAGACCCTATTTTAAAAATTATTATTTATATAGAAGTGACAGAACAGATGCAAGAGGAGGAGGAGTAGCTCTGTTAATTCATAAACCTGTCGCACATAAAAACCTCTTTGTATCAAACACCTCATCAATCGAAAACATCTCAATTGAAGTTATTATAAATAATAGATCTATTGTTGTATCTTCTTTACATTCACCAAGATATACCCAAAACTTCTGTGCTGATATCTTGAACCTAATACCTTCCACCAAAGAATATATAGTTTTTGGTGACCTAAATGCCAAACATTGTTGTTGGAATTTCCGTTCAAATAGCATGCAGGAATCGCACCCAACAATCTACAGCAGTCAAGCAATTTTTTCATTCACTATCCTAATAGTCCAACCCTATTCCCCCATCAACACAATCGCGAAGCATCCACAGTCGATATTATTTTAAGCAATTCCGCTCTATATTTAATAGACGTAAAAACAATGGATTACGAAATACCATCAGACCATCGCCCCATTATATGTACATACATTTAAAAGATCAATGGCCTTGCAGGTTGACCTCAATTATTATTATAGTGCAACCAACTGGAACATTTATATGAATTTTTTTAGACAATAAAATCACGTTATATTCGGATATATTCAATACCAAGGCAGTAATTGATCAGGAAATCCAAAAATTTATAAATGTAGTTTTCGAAGCAAGGGATGTGGCTACACCTAAAATAACTCAACAAAATAATTACACATTACCAGAAAGTACTGTGAAATACATTACCAGAAAGTACTGTGAATACATTAAACTAAAAAAAGCCAACGGTCTTCAAATATAGCCGAGAAAACTTTTTATAATCAATGTACTAAGTTTCTAAGTAACATGATTGATAATAGTATTAATTCGGAAAGCAATAAGAAATGTTGTCAATTATTATCCAATTTAAAACCAGGTGATAAATCATTTTGGAAAATAAGCAGGAACTTGCAAGGAAAATGAAAAAATCAAATCTCTCACTTTAAATCATGTTAATTGGAGTTGGCTGTATAGTTTCTTTTAACTGGCCAAATATTTCTTCATTGCGGCCATATAGGTCGGATGGAGTAACAAAATAATAACCAAAAAAAGCTCTCTCAACTTTTTTTTATTAAAATATTGCCATATTTGGAAAACATAGAGAATAAATTTATAATAATAAATAATTAAATGAGGGATGCCAAATGCAAAAAACCAAATGTCCCAAACATTTTAAATAAAATAATTTTTTATCTTTATTTTCTGAAAAACTTCAAATTTTCATCCAAAAAAATTATCAACATTTATATATAAATAACATTCTCATCAAATTGCTTTTTTTTATGTAACAATTTTTATGTTCGCAATTCTTAAATATCATTTGAGGTTTTCTAAAATTCATTGAATTTAAATTAATGTTTTCTGTAGTCCCATTCTGTAAATTTCAACCATCCGACAATCGCAAAATATATCGACAGCTATTGTTGTTTGCACTAAGGATTAAGTGATTCACTAAGTACATACATCTTAACGACAGTCGACCAATCTATTTTTCTATTTATTTAAATTGCAAATGAGTGGCATCTCTGTCAAAATAAGCGAAAAACACAAAGAAGAATAGAAAACAAATTGCTTCGTGTTTGACAGGATGATTTTATTGGCGTTTTCTTTTCTGACAAAAAATGTCGCATTTTTTCCCCATTTCGCACTTTTTTTCTGTTATTGTGTTCTTTTCTAAAAAAAATGTCAACCTTGCGAAAGGGTAACGTGTTCTTTTCTAAAAATGTCGCACTATAAATATGTGAAATATGCATCTTTCGCGCTTTAAAAATACAGAGGGTGAGAATCGCACGCCAAAACAGCTGACATTTGTTTTGTTTATTAATGTGTATTTGTGGGAAGAAATAAAAAAAAGCTCAATTTTTACTTTGTTTAAAATAAATTAACATGAAAAATATCAGTACGCTTTTATGTGCTAAAAAAATTTTTGGATGAGTTGTTAGATTCATCTTCATCATCTGATGATGATCAAATATATATCATTATGGGAAGAAATCCACAACCGAGTGAAAGGATTTGTGGAAAACGTAATTAATAAATACTCTGAGGTTGATGTATGTTAATTTCATAGGCCAATAACTTCTACTTCTAATATATGTATGTATGAATATATTCTTTTTATACCCTCCACACGTCAGTGGCAGAGGGAATATATAGGTTTGTCATTCCGTTTGTAACGCATCGAAGAACTAATTTCCGACCCCATAAAGTATATATATTCTTGATCCTTATCACAGCTCGAGTCGATATAGCGATGTCCGTCTGTCCGTCTGTCTGTTGAAATCGCGCTCATTCACAAAACAAGCAATCCTACTGGATAAGGCTACAACAATATCATTTGCCATAATTCGCAGCAGTTTGGTATTGAAAATTGGCTAAATCGGGCATCATCGTAATTAGATACGAGCAAAAATATGTAGATACCTCTAAAAAAAAAACATAAAACCCAGTGTGTTTGTTGTAACAGTTTAGTGGTTGAACATTATAATTGTACAACAACATAAAAAAATGCCACAAAAAAATTATGCATACACATATGTATATTAACAATACCAAGAACACAATAACATAACTCATGTTAGTAGTATTGCCACATATTTTTTTTATCGTTATCACGTTATAATAAAAAAAAATCGCCAATATGAAGGAAAAAATGAAAACTAAAAACGAAAAATGAAAAATGGAAAATGAAAATGGAAAATGGAAAATGGAGAATGTAAAATGGAAAATGAAAAACAGAAAATGGAAAATGTAAAATGTAAACTGTAAAATGTAAAATGTAAAATGTAAAATGTAAAATGTAAAATGTAAAATGTAAAATGTAAAATGTAAAATGTAAAATGTAAAATGTAAAATGTAAAATGTAAAATTTAAAATGTAAAATGTAAAATGTAAAATGTAAAATGTAAAATGTAAAATGTAAAATGTAAAATGTAAAATGTAAAATGTAAAATGTAAAATGTAAAATGTAAAATGTAAAATGTAAAATGTAAAATGTAAAATGTAAAATGTAAAAATGTAAAATGTAAAATGTAAAATGTAAAATGTAAAATGTAAAATGTAAAATGTAAAATGTAAAATGTAAAATGTAAAATGTAAAATGTAAAATGTAAAATGTAAAATGTAAAATGTAAAATGTAAAATGTAAAATGTAAAATGTAAAATGTAAAATGTAAAATGTAAAATGTAAAATGTAAAATGTAAAATGTAAAATGTAAAATGTAAATGTAAAATGTAAAATGTAAAATGTAAAATGTAAAATGTAAAATGTAAAATGTAAAATGTAAAATGTAAAATGTAAAATGTAAAATGTAAAATGTAAAATGTAAATGTAAAATGTAAAATGTAAAATGTAAAATGTAAAATGTAAAATGTAAAATGTAAAATGTAAAATGTAAAATGTAAAATGTAAAATGTAAAATGTAAAATGTAAAATGTAAAATGTAAAATGTAAAATGTAAAATGTAAAATGTAAAATGTAAAATGTAAAATGTAAAATGTAAAATGTAAAATGTAAAATGTAAAATGTAAAATGTAAAATGTAAAATGTAAAATGTAAAATGTAAAATGTAAAATGTAAAATGTAAAATGTAAAATGTAAAATGTAAAATGTAAAATGTAAAATGTAAAATGTAAAAT